>CM040773.1:46290984-46311459 GCA_022829085.1 Abramis brama | reverse complement strand
CCGCGCTCATCGAGACGTTGATTAGCCACAGCGCCAGGAACACCACACACAGCCAGCGGCCCAGCAGAGCACGAGCGCTAGCGCGGCGCGACCCCGGCGGAGACACGCTCAGGCACTGGTACGCGCTCAGCACGAAGGTCAGCCAGATGGACAGAGACCTGAAGGTGCGGTAGAGGAAGATCACGGCCTTGCAGCTGCTGTCATCGAACACGTACACAGAGAAGGAGGCTAGCACCTCCAGCACACAGCGCACCGACAGGTTAGCCAGGTTAACGATCGCTAGGTGCAGCACGATGGCGTCGGCCGGCGAGAGACGCTCCTGATACGCTAGCGAGAGGAAGGCGAAGATCACAGCGATGTTCCCTGGGACTCCGGTCACCGCGAGCGAGAGGAAGAGCAGACCTCGCGTCAGAGCGCTCGCGTCCATCACACACACACACACACACTCTTCTGAACGCTGCAGAGATCTGTTCTGGTTTATAGTCGGGTCGGAGCCGTGGGACGCTGATGTTCGGGACGGTCCAGTGCCTTCAGTCTCAGCTCAATTACACCAATGATGTGCAGCTGAGCGAGTCTGTCACTGACAAGTGGAACAACTCAGCACTATTACAGCAGCTCCAGCGCACATTATGAAAACCTTCTTTCTGAATGATCCCTGAACCTCTCAGGGGTTTAAATGTTTCTTCTTGCTTTTTTTTTAGTAAATAGTTTTTTTAACGAAAGGTTTATGAGCCGGGACTCGAACTCGGACCTCCCAAGCGCAACAGCTACATGTCGGCGCTGACCACGAGGCCATTAGCACCAACATGTTTCTTCTTGGTTAAGTGAACGTTAAAGGTGCAGTGTGTAATATTTAGCAGGATCTGTTGACAGAAATGCAATATCATATTCATAACTATGTTTTCAGTGGTGTATAAAGACCTTACATAATGAACCGTTATGTGTTTTATTAGCTTAGAATGAGGCATTTCTCTCTACACACACCGCAGGTCCGCTTACATCGACATGTTTCTACGGTGGCCCTGAGCGGACAAACGCGTTTCGTCACTATATTGTTCTTCATGATAAGAAGCTTCAGCTAAAGTCAGCGAATAAAACACTGACACAATGAAACTTCTGTGTTGATTAGTCGTCGTCACGTGGAAGCAGACCCGATTATTCTTTCAACTAGACTTCAAGCACAAACTTTTGTAATCCATGAGTGTGTTTTCCTATTAAATTAACATTTTCGTTGGCGCTAGTCCATCTGTGACGTTATCTCGCAGAATCCCCTCAGACAGAAGGGCGGGAATCCGGAGAGACGCGAGTTTCTGTGAGAGGCGCGCGCAGGTGGGCGTGTCTACGCAATCCATTTCTCCATAATTCAGTTCATTTTCATTTTTAATATTTTATGTTTTTATTTTATTTAACTTCTATTATTATTATTATTATTATTACTATTAATGCTAGGGTAGAATAACAAACAATACATGCCTGAATAATGTAAAGAAAAAAAGAGAATATAAAAAACACCAGGTATTTCACAGTTGACCAATGTGCTGTATAATGTTCTAAAACCAAAAACAATTAATAAAAATAAAATAAAACAACAACAGACAACAAGGGACATCACAAGTTATAGGCTACAGTGAAGAGATACGTTTTTAAATATGTATGTTGGTGCAGTTCTAATATGAATCTGTAAACTATTCCAAGGTTAGGGTGCGGCTCTGGAAAAAGCTCGGTCACCCCTAGATTTTAACTTTGACTTTGGAACAGTTTACAAACTCTGAGTTCTCAATGGATGGTGTATACACAACTAGTCTGAAAGGTAAGAGGGGGCGAGGCCATGTAAACATTTAAAAACAAGCAGAAGCACTTTAAAGTCTGTTCTAGCGGACTGGGAGCCAATGTAAAGACATTAAAACAGGAGTAATATATTTGCGTTTGCGAACACCGGTTAAGAGTCTTGCAGTCGCGTTTTGGACCATTTGTAATCTAGCTAAGGAAGAATTGTTTATTCCCAAATACAGGGAGTTATAAATAGTCAATTCTAGAAGAATAAAAGCATGAATCGCAGTTTCAAAGTTCTTAAAAGAAAGAAAACTCTTCACTTTAGCCGGCGCTCTTAGTTGGTAAAAAAAAATATTTGACGACTAAATTGATTTGCTTATCAAATTTAAGTGCACTATCAAATAAGACGCCCAAGTTTTTTTACAGACGATTTAACTGAAGATAAGACGCCAGAATTTAAATGAGAAATGTTTGGGCCAAACAAAATGATCTCTGTTTTACTCTCATTTAGATTTTAAAAATTTAAAACTTTGACATCGGAAAGACAGGCCCTGACCGAGTCCAAGCTATTTGTGTGCTTCAGGGGCAAATAAAGTTGTGTATCATCTGCAAATACAAGCCATGTGTGGCAAGGCGGGCTAGATTCCGCCCTGTGATTTGTGTTGAGTGACGGGGGTGACAGCCTATCGGCAGCCACCCCTGGCTTACTTAAGGCGGAGTTCAGGCCACCTGGGCATACGTCATCGTCACGGACGTTGTTGTGGGCATAGATATCATATATAAACGCTAGATGTCTTATGGCGCAGTCACTTCCGGCATCACCGTTCGGCCATCTTATGTCAGTGCTCTGTGCATTAAGGTGAGTGATCAGCATGCACACAAATCCTCATATCTCGCTGAAATATTGACGGATTTACAAACGGTTTGGTTTCTTACAAACGTTATTAACGTGGCTATAATTCCGAATGCTTGAACATGTATGTTATAAATTTTCATATGTATGCAGTGTATGTATGTAGTGTCATAACTACATCTCTGACGTTTATAACAAACCAAACCGTTTGAAAATCGGTAGAAAATTGGGCAAGTTATGGTTATTTAAAAGTATTTGCACCATTAAACGAGTGAGCGAGCGCACTGCCGCAAGATGGCCGCCACGTGCGGACGTCGACCTCCATTGGCCAGCAGCGCGCACGAGACATCTAGCCTTTATATATGATATCTATGGTTGTGGGTGCGTGCGCAGTTCCGTGGGAGGTATGTACCTAGCTGTTTGGCTAATGTTGTTGCTAATGCATTCCCACGTTAATAGTGAATGTGTACATGTTTTAGCCAGGTTACTGTTCAAATCAATGCGACGTTGCTTTTGGGTGCAGGCTGTCCCTATCCGAGGTATGTTTATTCTGACAGACTAACGTTTGTTTTGATGTGATTTCCGGTAAACCCATGTTTCCATCATAGCGCGGCTAATGTGTTTGAGCAGATGCAACATCTCTGTACACTTGCGGGTTGCCTATTGTGAACGAGACTGCGTGTGAGTAACTGAATCTTCTGTGGGCCTAGCGATCTACCATTGGGTAGGTAAATCTAACCACTTGCATAACCTGAGGTGGGTGTTTTTTTAAATTCATTTATTAATTGTTTTCATTTCTTTTAGTGCATTAAACCACTTGTGAGCGGTTCATCACTGTGGACCGGGGGCAAAATGCTCCATTGACAACGTCGCTAAGACGGCACTGTTTTGTTCTGCTGCCATTTAATATCACTGTGACCATTGTGATTCATTATTTGTTTTCGTTAGTTTATATTGCATCTGCATATGGTGGTAAACGCTGGTGGTATTAGTGTGTGGCTAGTTTCCGAGCTGCCCGTCCATGCATGACGTAGCTACATGTGATGGTATAATTTAGCCCCACTTAATGTATATCACCACCAGCTGTTTGGTTATCCTTGAGCTCTTCGCCCTGTGCGTTCCTCAAAGACTGTGAAGGGAGCAACATTTTCTCTTTTTTTGTAATTTCTTGTTTTTGTAATCCTGGATTCGATTCTTTTGTGATTTAATGTTTAATTGTACTTTTTTTGTGGTTCATTTTACTCTTGTTCATAGCCTTTGGCGGTTGTAACGTGGCCATATTGTGAACCTTTTAGGTCGCCACCAGCCAGGTTAACTACTGTGCCCAGTAATTTGCAGAGTATTGATTTTGTTGAAGTTGGTTTATTATAATTTTATACGTTTGCAGCCAACTGTGAAAGTATATTATATTGTTTTTTTGTTTCTTTCAGGAGCTGAAGGCCCGCCCCGTGCAGGGAAGCTAGCTGTCTGTCCTCTTTTGGTGGTGGTTCCTTCACAGAGTGTTTTGCCGTTGGCACCTGTGTGTCTTTCACCTAGTGAGTGTTGTGTGGAGTGGAATTGGATGAGTGGTGTGATTTCAGGACACTCACTGTCCAGCTAGCTCCCTGCTGGCAAGCCTCAGCCCAAAAGTGTTTTTGTGTTCTTTATTGTTTTTTTCTTTATTTCTGGTCTGGTGCACACTTAACAGTGCAAAACTTTTGTCCACCTCAAAGTTTTTATATATTAAATTATTGTTGATAAAATAAAAAAAGTATTTTTGTATTCTGATCCACGTCTCTTGTCATCTGTGGTCACGAACCAGCGTGTCTTGTATAAATTTCTCCGTTTAGTGAAACGGGGTGGCGTAGTCTGCTCTCCATTTAGTTATACTTTTCCTCATAAGTGTAACTGTAATTTACCCGATCCATCACCTCGCCACACATGCTTTTCAGAAATAGAGCCTAAATGAAGCATATTGAGTGAAAACAATAAAGGGGCCACAATAGAGCCTTGGGGGACCCCACAGATCAGGGGGACCACACCCGAATGACAAACTCCTATATTGATGGAGAAGCTTCTATTTTGAAGGTATGACTGAAACCAACATAGAGCAGTTCCTCTGATGCCGACAGCTTGCTCTAGACGAGAAAGCAGGACATCATGGCCAACAGTATCGAATGCAGCACGAGTCAGTAGCCTTTAAAACATCATTTAAAACTTTTACAAGTGCTGTCTCTGTAGAGCGCCGGTTTCTAAACCTGACTGGAAAACATCAACAACATTACTGTCACTCAAATAGCTCTGCAGCTGATGTATAAATAATGTTTTTGTGTGAGAACAGTATTAAAGACCAGATAACTTTGAATGAACATCGTATAACATTACAAGAAGAACGTTTGTTCATAACCTTGACAGCAAATGTAAAACAAGATAAAGCTGCTAATCGAATCAAAGGCCTGTGTGACGAGTGGAGGGTTTCACTTTACCTTACTTTACCCATGTTATCCCACATTTCCTTTATTTTGTTTATTTATTTGGCTGTTATTGCCTTGTTTATAATCCTTGCTTTATATATTATGCTAAAAACTTCATGTCCATCTCTTCTCTTGTCTTTATTTCTGGGAGCAGTTTTGGGACTTTGTATCGCAGCACTTCTGATCGTTTCAAAGCCGCTTCACAATGATAAACGGGAAAATAACAGAATCAAAGATGCAACCAGAATTCAGTTCAGCCATAAAGCAGCTCTAAGAAGACAATAGAGTCATTATTCAGATCAATTCAGTTCAAGTTTAGTTTCCAATAGTGTCAGTGCAGCCAGATCTATAATATTACTAAATATTAACTAAGCCATCCAGAAACGAAGGCATCTGTTACATGCTAATAACCCTTAACGAACAGTGTGTGTGTGCGACGGGTGTGATCAGTCCTCGGGGTGATGATGTTAAACACGCGTGTAGCGTGTGTGTCGCGTGTGTTGAGCTGCGTTCAGGCGTAAACACAGCTCTCCCGAGGGAATGATGGGAAGAAAACAGACCAGCCCAGACCTGCACGTCCCACAGCTCCTCATTAGCTTAATGTTGTCTAATTATCTCCTGAGGACTCTCAATTACAGGACAAACAACACACACACTTCATTCCTCACAAACAGCACACACACTTCATTCCTTACACACAACACACACACTTCATTCCTCACAAACAACACACACACTTCATTCCTTACACACACACACACTTCATTCCTTACACACACTGTCAGGCCATGAAACATGGAAATAGATTGATCGTTAACAAAATGATACACAAAAATACACTAGAATGACATGAAGAATCTTATAATCTTTGGTAACACTATATTTTACAGTGTCCTTGTTACATATGTTACATGTATTTACTATAGTAATAAAGAGTAAATTATGCATAATTACATGCAATTAACCCTCAACCAAACCCTAATCCTATAGTAAGTACATGTTGTTAATTAATATTACTCAGTACTTAAATATATAATTACACTGTAACAATGACACCTGAAAATAAAGTGTAACCGAATCTTCATTTGTGAAACATTTCAGCAAAACAATTATATATTGTATTTAAGTCCTGAGTAATAATAATTAACAACATGCACTTACTATAGGGTTAGGGTGGGATTAGGGTTTGGTTGAGGGTTAGTTGCATGTAATTATGCATAATTACTATAGTAAATACATGTAACATATGTAACAAGGACACTGTAAAATAAAGTGTTACCAAAATATCTAACGCAATCTGTTTATTTGTTCTTATTTCATTACTGTTAGAACTTTACATTAGTTAGGCTCCTTATCAAAGTGTGAACTTTCACTGGTAAGTAAATTGTTGGTGTCATAATAACATTATTTATTCAAATACAAGGTTAAACGGGTTAAAAACAACGAAACGATTAGCTAAATGTGACATTCATTTAAAAGTGATTATATTTTAAGGTGAAAAAAACAAACTGAGAAAAGGAGAAGCATTGATTTGTCTCCTGACAGGATCCCTGGGGCCGGCTGCATGACCCGCGAAGACTAGTCTTACCAGTTAGACATCACGTTTTTCCTATAAGACACTTATGGAGTCATTAGGACGCGCCCCAGCTGGACACTTCTCCTCTCTTCTTCACTTCTAGCTCTCTCTCGTCTCTGCCATGGGTTTGAGTCGCTCCCGCGGGTGTAGACGAGGCTTTATATTGGGCTTTATATTGAGCCGCGACTCAGACGTCTCCACGCGGCTCCATGGACCTGTGCGTGACCATCAAAGGCGTGTCATTCCTGCTGCAGACGGGTCTGGGGATCCTAGCAAACACGCTGGTGCTGCTAGCGTACGCACACATGCTTCTGCGCGAGTCTCGGCTAACACCCACGGACGCTATCCTGTGCCACCTGGCGTTCGCGGACCTGCTTCTGCTGCTAACCCGTGGCGTCCCGCAGACCCTGAGCGTGTTCGGCGTGAGGAACCTGCTAGACGACGCCGGCTGCAAGGCGGTCATATACCTGTACCGTGTGTCGCGCGCGCTGTCCGTGTGCCTGACCTGCATGCTGAGCGTGTTCCAGGCGGCTAGCGTGGCCCCCGCGGCCGGCCCGCTGCTCTCCCGCCTCAAGCCTCGACTCCCGCAGCTAATCCTCCCCGGCTTCGCTGCGCTCTGGCTCCTCAACATGGCCGTCTGCATCGCCGCACCCTTCTTCTCCGTAGCGCCACGCAATGGCACCGTCCCGCCGTTCACCCTCAACCTGGGCTTCTGCCACGTGGACTTCCGCGATAACCTGTCCTACGTGGCGAACGGGGCGGCCGTGTCGGTGCGTGACTTCGCGTTCGTGGGCATGATGCTAGGCTCCAGCGGGTTCCTCCTGGTGCTCCTGCACCGGCATGGCCGGAAGCTGAAGGGCATCCGCCGCTCGCAGGGCAAGGAGACACGCGCCGCTAAGACTGTGCTGATGCTTGTGGTTCTGTATGCGGTGTTCTTCGGCATCGATAACGTCATCTGGATCTACATGCTAACGGTGGCGCAGGTGCCGGCAGTGGTGGCCGACATGAGGGTGTTCTTCTCCTCATGCTACGCCTCGCTCAGCCCGTTCCTCATCATCTCCTCCAACAAGAAGGTCAAAGCGAGGATGGTGTGTGCGAGCGCGGACCCGGCGGACGACAGCAAGCAGTCAGACGTCAAAAACTCGGAGTCCTAGTTACGTATAGTGCTGCTTACAAACTCTGTGTTTGTAAAGAAAGACTACGCGCCTGCGCACATATATATTCAAACGCGCATACCTATAGACTAAACACATAATACATGTTTTTAAAAAAAAATCAAAACCTGCACCTTGGAACCTGTTTCAAAGTTTGCATTCTCGAGCCTCCAAACACTGTTGTCGTGCAAATGAACGGCCAGAACACATTAAAGGTTTTCTGTCTTCAGTTAAAAAGGTGTCATGTAAGCGGCCCCTAAGTTAATAACCCAGATAAAACACGTACGTCGGCAAGATGTCTATTAAAAAACACTTCATCTGGAAAGCATCTGCTGTTTGCTAACAGCTGATAGATATCTTTAAGATGTCAGTTTAACATACATTCTAAATCATTACATCTTAAAGACATCTTCTAAACGTCTATTTAACATCTGACAGGAAACGTCCTATAGAAGTATTGCAGATGAGCAAACACTCTGAAAAATACGTCTTCCAGATGTAAACACAAATAGACGTCTCCGTGATGTACGTGTGCTATCTTGGAACTAATGATCTTTGCAATGGAAGTGAATCAATCAAAATGAACTTTATCTGGACAATACATTTATTCTAGAGCTGCTGTAAAGCCAAAACAATCTCTGTTACTTTAATTTCCTATTATCACTGTAAAGCTGCTTTGAAACAATATATATTGTTCAAAGCGCTATATAAATGAAGGTGACTTGACTTGATATATTGTCTCTGTGTTTGAATGTGAAAACTCTATGCACTTAATAAACGAACTGTTGGAAAGTGAACTGTGAGGACTCTTATTTTGACGCGTCTGTTGAGGACTCTTTATTTGACGGGTAGTTTAGTTAACCAAGCCGAGGACGGCAAGCAGTCAAATGTCAAAAGCTGAACTCTTGGTATTATTAAAAACTAATAGTGCTGGCTTACAAACTATATAATAGTGTAGCGCACAGACTCTTGTCAATTGTGGTGAAATTGCTGTTTTATTTTTCACCGGAAATTATAGTTAACGCGGGGGAGTTCCTAAGCGGCAAGTAAAGAAAGACTAGTAGTGAGTGAGCAGCGCTTCTGTTCTGCCTCCATTGTCTGTCATTCTTCAGACCAGTGTTTCCCAACCTTTTTTCAGTCAAGGCACACTTTGAAAATTTTAAAAAATGTGTGGCACCCTACACTAGTGTTGTCATGATAATACTTTGATACTATACCTTGAAATGTATAGATGTGTGAATTTACAAAGAACTGCTGTATAGGCCTACTGTCATATAGATATTTTTAATATTATAAAAAAATGTTGTCCATCCATTTAAAGCCTAGGAAATCATTAATTTCTTCTGAAGAGATCACTTTACATGATGACATATTTAATTAAGGCTTTTATTTATATATAAACATTGCTCAATTACCATTGCAAATCTCACCTAAATGTTTGCTCACTCAGTGTATTTGTGTTTTTATATTGGGATAATTTTGTTATAATTGCACAAGATAGCTTGTTTTTAATATATTTTATGTAATAATTTCACAATTAATCTCCAAATTAAACAACATAAAGACAGTATATTTCAAATAATTGTTTAATGGCATCTTTTTATGAATGAAGTGTTATTTGATTCTGATGTCAGTGCTGCACATGTGGATCCCACACGCGTCCCATTTTCTCACAACTTTTAACGTTCATTTAAGACTTTATTTAACTAATTTAAGACTGCTCTCATGAGGATACTCGAAGCGAAACCGTGAAAGAGAAGTCGATTCTGGCGCGCATCGTTCTGTGCGTCTGCGTTCAGCGCATTCTCTTTTGTATTTTCTCGCTTGCATGGTTTAAAAGCATTTGCATGAAGAAGAACGTGATTATATAATGTAACGCTAGCCAAAGGATGAAAGAAAAAAACGGATGCTGCTTTAATTGCGTTAAATATTTTTAACGCGTTAAACTGAAAAACATGAATCGCACGCGGTACCCCGGTTGGGAAACGCTGCTTCAGACGTTACTATATATTGTCTGTGTTTGAATGTGAAAACTGTATGCACTTAATAAACGAACTGTTGGAAAGTGAACTGTGAGGACTATTATTTTGACGCGTCTGTTGAGGACTCTTAGTTTGACGGGTTGATTGTTCAGCCGCCATCTTGTCTGGTTGTGTCAGGCTTCAGGCGCGCGCACTGAACCGACCCGGAAAACTTGAGCCGAGTTAAACTGACGGTGAGACGAGTTTAATTAGATTTCCCCTCCGCTTTTCCAAGCTTTAAAAAAGATCAAGACTCTCATTAAACTTAACCTGCCGGAGAGAGTGGGTCGGGTCCTTGATGTTCGATGGTTTGAATGATGACTTTACTGAGAAGAGTCGATCACTTCCGGTGGTGTAGCTGTTAGCTTCGCAACGACGTTTGGCACATTGAAAATAAATACAAACTTTTAAAACAAAAACAAAAAACGTTTATGTAAATGAGAAACGAAGCCCTGTGAGTGACATAATAATAAGATTATTCACCCTTACGCTGTACGAATCTGCATTTATTCCTGAAATGAAACTGACCCAAAACCGGTCAGATAGCAGCGTATAAACACACATTTAAAAACAACTGCGTGTTGATCATTCATATGAAACTCTTACTGAATTAACAGTGCTGTTTTCATTCATTTTTAGTTTTTCCATGACAGTATTTTTAATGTGTCAGCATTTAACGGGCGAATCTCATGAAATCAACCGAGCAGCAGCGCATTTAATTTACACTATGATAATAATAATATTTCACATAGTAAAAAAATTAGCCTGTTGACTATTGTATGACTTTAATTTGCGTGCCATTTTTGCACTTGATTTATTATTTTATTGTAATGTACGTCACATTTGATCAGGAAATCTGGTTAATTGTCATGAATAAAGTCAAGATGCAAAAATATTAAATCTCCTTATATAAAAGGCTGCATTCTGTTTAGTTAGATTATAAATAAAAATATAGTTATATTGTTAATATGTATGTGTATGTATATATTGTTGAATTCATTTAATATTGAAGAAATTAAATATAAACAAATATATAGTTAACATGAAATATAATAATAGGCATGTCTGTAGCTCAAACTGTAGATTACAGCATTAACAACACCAAGGTTGTGGCCTGTGGGTTTGGTTTGCAGGGAAACATAAACGTTTGGTATTAATCTGCGCATGTGTTTTCAGAGATGGCGGCGATCCGTAAGAAGCTGGTGATCGTCGGGGATGGCGCGTGCGGGAAGACCTGCCTCCTCATCGTCTTCAGTAAAGACCAGTTCCCCGAGGTCTATGTGCCCACCGTCTTCGAGAACTACGTGGCCGACATTGAGGTGGACAGCAAGCAGGTGAGCAGCGCCGGCGTGTGTCTGAGCGTGCGTCATGTGACTGGCGTGTGGCTGAGCGTGTGTCATGTGTCTGGCGTGTGGCTGAGCGTGCGTCATGTGTCTGGCGTGTGTCGTGTGACTGAGTATGTGTCATGTGTCTGGCGTGTGGCTGAGCGTGTGTCATGTGACTGAGCGTGCGTCATGTGTCTGGCGTGTGGCTGAGCGTGTGTCGTGTGGCTTAGCGTGTGTCATGTGACTGAGCGTGCGTCATGTGTCTGGCGTGTGGCTGAGTGTGTGTCATGTGTCTGGCGTGTGGCTGAGCGTGTGGCTGAGCGTCATGTGACTGAGCGTGTGTCGTGTGACTGAGCGTGTGTCGTGTGACTGAGCGTGTGATTGAGCATGTGTCATGTGACTGGCGTGTGGCTGAGCGTGTGTCATGTGACTGAGCGTGCGTCATGTGTCTGGCGTGTGGCTGAGCGTGTGTCGTGTGGCTTAGCGTGTGTCATGTGACTGAGCGTGCGTCATGTGTCTGGCGTGTGTCGTGTGACTGAGTATGTGTCATGTGTCTGGCGTGTGGCTGAGCGTGTGTCATGTGACTGAGCGTGCGTCATGTGTCTGGCGTGTGGCTGAGCGTGTGTCGTGTGGCTTAGCGTGTGTCATGTGACTGAGCGTGCGTCATGTGTCTGGCGTGTGGCTGAGCGTGCGTCATGTGTCTGGCGTGTGGCTGAGTGTGTGTCGTGTGACTGAGCGTGTGTCGTGTGACTGAGCGTGTGATTGAGCATGTGTCATGTGACTGGCGTGTGGCTGAGCGTGCGTCATGTGACTGGCGTGTGGCTGAGCGTGCGTCATGTGACTGGCGTGTGGCTGAGCGTGCGTCATGTGTCTGGCGTGTGGCTGAGCGTGTGTCATGTGACTGAGCGTGCGTCATGTGTCTGGCGTGTGGCTGAGCGTGCGTCATGTGTCTGGCGTGTGGCTGAGTGTGTGTCGTGTGACTGAGCGTGTGTCGTGTGACTGAGCGTGTGATTGAGCATGTGTCATGTGACTGGCGTGTGGCTGAGCGTGCGTCATGTGACTGGCGTGTGGCTGAGCGTGCGTCATGTGACTGGCGTGTGGCTGAGCGTGCGTCATGTGTCTGGCGTGTGGCTTAGCGTGTGTCATGTGACTGAGCGTGCGTCATGTGTCTGGCGTGTGGCTGAGCGTGCGTCATGTGTCTGGCGTGTGACTGAGCGTGTGTCGTGTGACTGAGCGTGTGTCGTGTGACTGAGCGTGTGATTGAGCATGTGTCATGTGACTGGCGTGTGGCTGAGCGTGCGTCATGTGACTGGCGTGTGGCTGAGCGTGCGTCATGTGACTGGCGTGTGGCTGAGCGTGCGTCATGTGTCTGGCGTGTGGCTGAGCGTGTGTCATGTGACTGAGCGTGCGTCATGTGTCTGGCGTGTGGCTGAGCGTGTGTCGTGTGGCTTAGCGTGTGTCATGTGACTGAGCGTGCGTCATGTGTCTGGCGTGTGGCTGAGCGTGCGTCATGTGTCTGGCGTGTGGCTGAGTGTGTGTCATGTGTCTGGCGTGTGGCTGAGCGTGTGGCTGAGCGTCATGTGACTGAGCGTGTGTCGTGTGACTGAGCGTGTGTCGTGTGACTGAGCGTGTGATTGAGCATGTGTCATGTGACTGGCGTGTGGCTGAGCGTGCGTCATGTGACTGGCGTGTGGCTGAGCGTGCGTCATGTGACTGGCGTGTGGCTGAGCGTGCGTCATGTGACTGGCGTGTGGCTGAGCGTGCGTCATGTGACTGGCGTGTGGCTGAGCGTGTGTCATGTGACTGGCGTGTGGCTGAGCGTGTGTCATGTGACTGAGCATGTGTCATGTGTCTGGCGTGTGGCTGAGCGTGTCATGTGACTGAGCGTGTGTCGTGTGACTGAGCGTGTGTCGTGTGACTGAGCATGTGTCGTGACTGGCGTGTGGCTGAGCGTGCGTCGTGTGGCTGAGCGTGTGTCGTGTGTCATGTGACTGGGCGTGTGTCATGTGACTGGCGTGTGGCTGAGCGTGTGTCATGTGTCATGTGACTGGGCATGCGTCATGTGTCTGGCGTGTGGCTGAGCGTGCGCCATGTGACTGAGCATGTGTCATGTGCGTCATGTGTCTGGCGTGTGGCTGAGCGTGTGTCGTGTGGCTGAGCGTGTGTCATGTGACTGAGCGTGTGTCATGTGTCTGGCGTGTGGCTGAGCGTGTGTCGTGTGGCTGAGCGTGTGTCGTGTGGCTGAGCGTGTGTCATGTGTCTGGCGTGTGGCTGAGCGTGTCTCTGGCGTGTGGCTGAGCGCGTGTCGTGTGTCTGTCGTGTGTCGTGACTTGCGTGTGTCATGTGACTGGTGTGGCTGAGCGTGTGTCGTGTGGCTTAGCGTGCGTCATGTGTCTGCCGTGTGGCTGAGCGTGTCATGTGACTGGCGTGTGTCTTGACTTGCGTGTGTCATGTGACTGGTGTGGCTGAGCGTGTGTCATGTGACTGGCATGTGGCTGAGCGTGTGTCATGTGACTGGTGTGGCTTAGCGTGTGTCGTGTGGCTTAGCGTGCGTCATGTGTCTGCCGTGTGGCTGAGCGTGTGTCGTGTGGCTGAGCGTGTGTCATGTGACTGGCATGTGGCTGAGCGTGTGTCATGTGACTGGTGTGGCTTAGCGTGTGTCGTGTGGCTTAGCGTGCGTCATGTGTCTGCCGTGTGGCTGAGCGTGTGTCGTGTGGCTTAGCGTGCGTCATGTGTCTGCCGTGTGGCTGAGCGTGTGTCGTGTGGCTGAGCGTGTCATGTGACTGGCGTGTGTCTTGACTTGCGTGTGTCATGTGACTGGTGTGGCTGAGCGTGTGTCATGTGACTGGCATGTGGCTGAGCGTGTGTCATGTGACTGGCGTGTGGCTAAGCGTGTGTCATGTGACTGGCATGTGGCTGAGCGTGTGTCATGTGACTGCCGTGCGGTTTTACACCGTGTCCTAACTACACGACACGCTACGTTTCTAATTTAGAAACGGTTTCTATTTTTCTGCGACGTCGCGCTGGAACAACAAACACAAAATGTGGCGATGATAATCTCAGGTGCTGTTTATGTGCTTTATTTAATGTTAAAAGCGTGAAATGTGACTCTGAATATCATTTAGTGCTCCAGCTTTGAGGCTGTAAAAGCAACAATGGATATAATTCACCTCAGATCTTGAAATTAAACAAATGGAAACATGAACGTTAAAACTAGGGCTGGGAATCACTGGGTACTTCACGATACGATACGCGATACATTGTTCACGATACCGATAATATCATGATATGGCGATACTGCGATATATTATCAGTAATAACTCACAATATATCATGTTTTAAGAAATAAAAAGATTTTTTTTTAATCAGGAAAATGAATCTCCATTTTTTTTTTTTTGGGATGAAACACAATAACAAAAACAACTTGTGTCTCATCAGTTGCAACAAAACAGTCACAGACACTATTTTTGTTTTGCTCGCAGATGATTTTTTTCACTCGGGAGAAATCGAGTGGAATCGGTGATGCTCGCAGGGTCGCGGCTCGCAGCGTGTGAGAGGAATTACGAGCCGAGCCGAGCACGTTACGAGCACCTCCCGACATTTTTAAACATGTTTAACCCGATTTTCACCAGCTGTCCCCTATTGCCAAATCATACACAACCACGTCGATGGGGCTATACCTCAGTGGCAGCAACCATACAGCGTACACTGTCACACACACACTTCTCTCTCTCTCTCTCAAGTTTTTATGTTGAAAGGAATGGCTATCTCTGCTTTTCAGCAAATCATTTGCACACACATTTAGCCTATGTCATTTTTCTATCTGAAGCTTTGCCTGCATCATGCAACATGACGGTCTCTGTGTTTAGCGCGAAAGCCCACGTGATTGCTGCCGGCTCGGGATCAGATTCGTGCAGGACAGTCGTGCCGTGTACCAGCTGCTTTGACGCGATTATCAGTTAAACTGACTCGCAACGTGTGCAATATCTCACGACCTCCCGAGTGTCCGAACTCGCACCGTGTACGCCCGCCCTAACGGCTTTTAAGATCGATACTTGGCAAGAGCGCATCGAGAATCGATCGCGGGAGTAAATATCGCGAGATATCGCCTATCGATATTTTGGCGCACCCCTAGTTAAAACTGTGAACAAACAAGTGTATTATTTGACAAAGATTGTTTTAGTAACTCAGTAGCCCATGTGTTTTTTAAATGGTGTAATATTTGTGCTTAAGCCTAAAAAAAAAAAAGTTTGGTTCCTGCTGGTTGTCAGGTGAGGTCATGGGTCGGTAGGGAATTTTTATTTTATTTTTTTTATTATTTATTTATTTATTTTTTCAGTGGCAGCAAGAGAGAGGTGGAAATTATCATAATATTTTTAATTTTACTTTACAGTAGCGATGGATACTCTATTTTTTCATAACATAGCCTACCTATATTACATTTACATGTACTCTACCACCTTGTGTGTCCCAGCATGTTACACACACACACGCTGATTTTAAATGTGTGTACTTTTTTCTTCTCCAAAAAACCAGACATCTCAAGCAATGTTTCATCTATACCTTTAATTGTATTAACCTCAATACAAATGGGGGAAACACCAACACGGGTTTAAAACAATCACATGCAAACGTAAAAATATATGCATATTTTAAGGAACACATCTACAAAAATATGCCTGTATTTCAAGTTGATAAGATAATTTAAAATCCACATCAGTTTATTTGTGCCCACGCCCTCCCCGGAGTCTCTATAACGTTCCCTAGGCTACTTTCACTTTTACAAATCCCTCATAACCGCGCGCGCGATCTGCAGTCGAGATGATGCTGAGGAGCTGAAGAAAAGAATAGCTAGTGGAGATTGTAAAGTTGTCGACAATACGTCATCAAAAATCAAGTCCAGTGTGTGGGAGAAATTTGGAGTTATCTGAAGAAAATATTGTTAAAGGCATATGTTGTTTTCGTGTTGGATTATAGCGCAGATGTGGAACTTCATCGCCGAGGAAGCACGCAGAAACTGTGGTAACAAAGCAGTTCTGTCGAACAGTATTTTCACATTTAACACTGTTCAGTATGTGTGTTGTGCATATAGTGTTGTAGCCGCGTCTGTTAGGCTACTCAGTTTTGTGGTAACGTTAGCCATGTTCTTCATGTACCGGCCTTTTGACAGCTTCGGCTGAAGTTGTCCTTGTGTTAATTGTCGTGTAATAACTTCTGTATGATATGGCAATAAACATTTTTGTAAGTGTGTCTATAATGTGATTGGCTAAACTTATTTTATTTCGGGTGCGGGTCGGGTGTCGGTTCTATTTTAAGCGGGTCGGGTGTGGATTTCAATTAGTGCTGCTTTCGGAAAACTCTCTCTCTCAGTGGAGTGTGTTCCTGTGGTGCGTGAGCTGGTGTCACACACACTCACACTCTCTCTCTCTCTCTCTCTCTCTCAGTGGAGTGTGTTCCTGTGGTGCGTGAGCTGGTGTCACACACACTCTCTCTCTCTCTCTCTCTCTCTCTCAGTGGAGTGTGTTCCTGTGGTGCGTGAGCTGGTGTCACACACACTCTCTCTCTCTCTCTCTCTCTCTCTCAGTGGAGTGTGTTCCTGTGGTGCGTGAGCTGGTGTCACACACACTCACACTCTCTCTCTCTCTCTCTCTCTCTCTCTCTCAGTGGAGTGTGTTCCTGTGGTGCGTGAGCTGGTGTCACACACACTCTCTCTCTCTCTCTCTCTCTCTCAGTGGAGTGTGTTCCTGTGGTGCGTGAGCTGGTGTCACACACACTCACACTCTCTCTCTCTCTCTCTCTCTCTCAGTGGAGTGTGTTCCTGTGGTGCGTGAGCTGGTGTCACACACACTCACACTCTCTCTCTCTCTCTCTCTCTCTCAGTGGAGTGTGTTCCTGTGGTGCGTGAGCTGGTGTCACACACTCTCACACTCTCTCTCTCTCTCTCTCTCTCAGTGGAGTGTGTTCCTGTGGTGCGTGAGCTGGTGTCACACACACTCACACTCTCTCTCTCTCTCTCTCAGTGGAGTGTGTTCCTGTGGTGCGTGAGCTGGTGTCACACACTCTCACACTCTCTCTCTCTCTCTCTCTCTCTCAGTGGAGTGTGTTCCTGTGGTGCGTGAGCTGGTGTCACACACTCTCACACTCTCTCTCTCTCTCTCTCTCTCTCAGTGGAGTGTGTTCCTGTGGTGCGTGAGCTGGTGTCACACACACTCACACTCTCTCTCTCTCTCTCTCTCTCTCTCAGTGGAGTGTGTTCCTGTGGTGCGTGAGCTGGTGTCACACACACCCACAGCACTGCGGGTACGGGCGAGTGCGGATTTACAAAATCGGACCGTGCAGGACTCTGTCTCGCATCGCAAGAGTGCTATACAAAAAACGGTGCTGTACAAAAACGTAAATTATAGTTCGCCTCAAAGTTTTTTATTTGTGTATTTATTTAATTTGTATTATTTCTTCCCCAAGCTCATAAAATAAATTTGGGTCGCACATAAATTGACGGCCGGTCGGAAACCGGAACCAAACAAATGTTTTTTTTAGGCCTTATCCATTTTCTTGCGAGTGCCGTCAAGATTACTCTCTTTATGTGCACTTGCCGCGAGACTCCGCCCACACGCTGTTCTGATTGGCTGTGATTTTTGATTGACGTTGTGGCGTCTCACAGTCACGTCGCGTCTAGTGTGGACAGACACACTGCCTGTCGCTGGAATTTTATCGCGTCGCGTGTAGTTAGGATACGGTGTCATGTGACTGGTGTGCGGCTGAGCGTGTCATGTGACTTGCGTCGTGTGGCTGAGTGTGTGTCGTGACGGGCGTCTTGGCGTGTCGTGACTCATGTGTCCTGTGACTGAACGTGTGTGTGTTCCAGGTGGAGCTGGCGCTGTGGGATACGGCGGGACAGGAGGATTATGATCGGCTGCGGCCGCTCTCCTATCCCGACACTGATGTCATCCTCATGTGCTTCTCCGTCGACAGCCCCGACAGCCTGGGTGAGTCTCGCCCCACACACACACACACACACATCTACATCACACACACACACATCTACATCACACACCTCTCTGCTGCTGCTTCATCTCAACTCTGACCTTTCTGGCCGTCAGAGAACATTCCTGAGAAGTGGACGCCCGAGGTCAAGCATTTCTGCCCTAACGTTCCTATTATCCTGGTGGGCAACAAGAAGGACCTGCGGAACGACGAGCACACGCGCCGCGAGCTCATCAAGATGAAGCAGGTGTGTTTCTCACTCCTCCGTGTCGTAAAGAGCACCAGAACACATTATTTCCCCATATTCTCCATTGTTGCGGCTCCTCTCTTCCCAGTCTGTCAGTAACGCTCTGTTTACTTCCTGTCTCTATGAAGCCCCTCCTTCTGAAAAGCACACTGTGCTCTGATTGGTCGGCTGGAGCAGTGTGTTGTGATTGGTCGAGCGCTTAGAGTGTGTTTGGGAAATGCCCCGCCTCTTACCATAATCGCCAGTTTAACACACTACTAACTAACTCAACCAGGCCCCGCCCCTTTATTCTGCGTATGAAAAATAAATAAAAAACACTATAGTTTTGCTGGCAATTTGACCCCCTAAGGAATGAATGGAGTGCGAGGAATGCTTCAGTACACACAGAAAAACCTAAAAATGCTAAAAAATGATTGTATAATGTCTACATGTGTATCTGAATGAATACTGAAGAGAACTGGCTTTAGGACCCAGAGGAACAGCTCATTTACTCCATATAGAGATATAAGCCCATCTAGAGTCATGAAATATCATCTTATATTATTATTATCCACAAGAGCTCAAAGACACTCAATGTCAGATATTTAGAGCTGAATTAAAAGGGTTATGCATGAAATTGTGAGTTATTTTGAATTTAAGTTTAAAGAATGTGAGGAATTATTATTTATTTATTGATCAAATCTAGTAATTTAAAGGTAAATGAATTTAAAAATTTGTAAAAAAAAATCTATTTTTCAAAAAAAAAAAAAAAAACCTGCATTAAAAAGATTTTAAAAAGAAGCAGCTTTCTGGACCAAAAAAAAAAGTATAATTTTAGGGCTTCGGGTGATTTTGACCAGCGAGGGAAGGATGAGGGTTAAATCCACAAACCTTGTGAACTTGTTGTCAGATCCTGTGAATCCTCCGTGTGTCTGTCCCGCAGGAGCCGGTCAAACCCGAGGAGGGCCGAGACATGGCCAACCGCATCTGTGCCTTCGGATACATGGAGTGCTCTGCCAAAAGCAAGGACGGCGTGCGTGAGGTGTTCGAGATGGCCACCAGGGCGGCGCTGCAGGCGCGCAAGGGCAAGAAGAACAACAAGTGCCTCCTGCTGTGAACTTCCTCTTCAGCTCCTGCAGTTCCTCTAGTGCTGAGAGTTTACATCAGTATTTAACGCTTTCAGACTCGCCTCGAGCCGCAAACACACACATATGCAACCCATCCGGACCAGCCCTGCACACACACTCCCACAGACTTGAAGATCATTCTTTTGTCTTTCACAATAAACAGACTTTGGTATGTTTGTGTATTAAAGCCTTTATAAGACGCTTGGTGTTTCTCGTGCATTGCTTTACATTTACATTCATTCATTCACTGAGGAACACAGCAAACGGTTCACCATAAACCTCATAAAGAGCTTGAACACACACGTGAGCATTTCTGCAGTCAAACACACACACACACACACACACACACTGTACATGAAGTTCCTGCTCACGCTGAAGAACAGGAGCTTCTTCCTCATTGGTTCTGTCTCAAATATCTAATCATTCTGAAATCAAGATCGTTACTGGAGAAGAAACATGACTGAAGACATTAAGGCTTGTTTTCTGAGAAAATGTGTTTAAAACAAGAACAAAGATCTTCCAATGAAGTCAGAAAATTCAAAGGTAAAACAAAATGATTTTTAAGGCCCCGTTAGCAGATATTAGTTCTCCTTTTAGGCACAAACTCACAGTTCTCCAGTAAATGTGTTGATGTGAGAATGTTCAGATGTTTGAGCTGGAGAACACGACAGGAACACTGAGGACGAGCGGCAGAAGCTGAAGCTGCTGGACTTCACACGGGTCACTGGTGCTTCTTGGCCGGCGCTCGCGCGCGTGCGATGACTAGCGGCAGGAGTGCTAGCAGTGCTATCGTCACGCCCAGCAGGGGGCGGTAGAAGATCCAGCCGGCCGAGACCGTCAGCAGAGACAGAGAACAGGAGACGCAGAGAGAGAAGATCTTCAGCCCCGC
Source organism: Abramis brama (assembly GCA_022829085.1). Classification (NCBI taxonomy): domain Eukaryota; kingdom Metazoa; phylum Chordata; class Actinopteri; order Cypriniformes; family Leuciscidae; genus Abramis; species Abramis brama. Next base: position 46,291,078 of record CM040773.1, on the reverse strand, counting down.
CGACACCAGCTCACGCACCACAGGAACACACTCCACTGAGAGAGAGAGAGAGAGAGAGAGAGTGTGTGTGAGTGTGTGTGACAGCAGCTCACGC
>CM040773.1:46280984-46283484 GCA_022829085.1 Abramis brama | reverse complement strand
GCTCAGAGGCAGCTGGCCTTCAGCCAAGCTTTCGTTCAATACCTCCAGAAGGTCCTCTCTCAGTTCTGACCAGAAAGACTTATAAAAATCAACTGGCAGGCCGTCAATGCCCGGAGCCTTTCCAGACTCCATTCCTTGGAGAGCCTTGTACAGTTCGCCCATGCTCAAAGCACCAGAGATCTCAGCATTGACTTCCTCAGACACCTGGGGTAAGTCGTTGAAAAATTCGCTGTCACTCCTGTATTCTGCCCCAAGTTCGTTTTTATACAGGTTTTCATAAAAAACAACTGCTCTCTTGCGAATGTCCGCAGGGTCTGTCAATAATCCTCCAGACTCAGAGCGCAGAGCATGGATGACTCTGCTCTGACCGTTCTTCTTCTCCAAGTTGAAAAAGAACCTGGATGGAGCATCCATCTGGTCCACACTCTGGAACCTCGACCTGACCAGAGCCCCCTGTGTTCTAATGCCCAGTAAATCAGCCAACTGTGTCCTTTTTTTTAACAAAGAATCTAAATAACTCTGACCACCAGTCGACTCAACTAATTCTTGAAGTTTCAAAATGTCAGTCTCCAAGGTGTTCATAATCAAAACTGTCTCTCTAGTGACGTTAACCGATCCAGTCTTGCCAGCGAAATCACACTGTCACGAACATGAGTGCAAGTATATTGCTTTTGTGTCTCATGAAACTGTCTCCAAACATCACAGAGCTCATGCATTTTGACAAGCTGGACTAACCGGTTACGAGAGGGCAAGTGAGGTTCAATATGATTCCTATCCAAGTTTGACAATGTACAGTTAAAGTCACCACCTAAGAATAAATATTCTTCTACACAGCATTTTTGTAAAACAGAACACAAAGTATTTAAAAACAACATTCTCTCTATTGGTAAAGTAGGAATGTGTACACAAATAAAAACAAAAATAAAATTCCCAAAAGTAGCTCTTACTTTTAAGAGCCTACCTTTAACTACTTCATCAACCTGATAAGAAGTTGGATTGAAGCTCTTAGAATAAAGAATAGCCACCCCTCCGCTAGTGAGGTGTTGTGGCTCAACACAGAGACCCCATCCCACTCCTCAGCCCAATCAGCAGCATTCCTCAAGTCACTATGCGTTTCTTGCAACATCTATTCTTTTTTGTTTAACCACCTCAAAAATATCTGCTCTTTTTCTCATTTCCCTTGCTCCATTTACATTCAAAGTTGCAATATTCACTTCACTCATATTGAAATAGACTAAGAAACATAGCAGCACTCCACACAACACATTACTAGCCAGGCTATACTCTCTCACTACCTTCATTGGCGTTGTCAGAAGTGAGTTCTCTCACTATCTTTTTCAATCGATAAATCTCCTTGTTTGTAAACAAACCTTCTGACATAAAATACCTGGTTTTATCGACAAATGTGTCAGAAAAATAATTATTTACACAAACTCCTCTCTTGTTTTTAGTAGCTTTTAAAAAAAGTTTAATGTCATCCACTTCACAACCGCGACTAGAGAAGTCACTCTGAGAGAGACCGACGCTAGAATCAGAAGACTCACTGTCACTGTCACCATATTGATCTTCCACGTCAGATTTCTGAGCTCTAACCGTTTGAGAAACGTCCGAATTTTTCCTTTTTGATGGAATTTTGAGTTCACTCTGCTCTGTCTCCATTTCAATGCCATCACAAAACAATTCGGGCAGCAAAACAATAGGTGCACTATCCTTTTCTTGCATATTCGACTTGCAAGAACGAATATTCGATGTTTCAGCATCATTCAGCGTATTTTCCTCACACACATTTTTGGGATAATTTACCTGAATCGCCGCACTCTCAGCTGCGGGGGGATTCTCCACCGCTCGATCCTCCACTGCACCGGTCTCTGCCGCACCCGTCTCTGTCACAGGCCGAACCGCGTTAGACGGACCGGCCTCGACCGGCTCAGTAACATTATTAACCATGTCATCAGCCGCTGAGCTGTTTTCTTTATTCTTACCAGGGCAAGCACGAATTAAATGGCCAACTTCACCACATTTGAAACATTTCATCTTGTCCGTAGTAGCATAAATAACATAGTCGAACTCGTCAACTTTGAGATGCAGTGAAAGATCCAGATCTTGATCATCTTTTAAAATCATGTAAGCAAATCGCCTAAACGAAACCACATGTTTCAAAAGAGGAGAACCACTTCCAATTGGTATCATTTTAATAGGTGACACCAATTTACCATATCGGGACAAAATTCTCACTAAAGTTTCATCACTTATAAAAGGCGGAATATTAGACAACAGCACCTTTTTGGATGGCATAAAAAGTTGGAGAACATGGGTAAAAAGATTATCAATGACTATTCCAGTCTCAACTAACTCGTTTGCCTTTTCAACGGAGCTAAGAAAAATGACTGTGGCACCGTTCATTCTAGAGGCCGACATGATATGTTCATGCCCAACGACCTCTCCTGCAGCCAGGCAACAGTCTTCAACGCTCACCGCGGACGCCACTTTCACTCCGTGG
>CM040773.1:46270984-46275984 GCA_022829085.1 Abramis brama | reverse complement strand
CGGAGTCCAGTGACAGGACACACGGAGACCGGCAGAACCCGGAGTCCAGTGACAGGACACACGGAGACCGGCAGAACCCGGAGTCCAGTGACAGGACACACTGAGACCGGCAGAACCCCGAGTCCAGTGACAGGACACACGGAGACCGGCAGAACCCCGAGTCCAGTGACAGGACACACGGAGACCGGCAGAACCCCGAGTCCAGTGACAGGACACACGGAGACCGGCAGAACCCCGAGTCCAGTGACAGGACACACGGAGACCGGCAGAACCCCGAGTCCAGTGACAGGACACACTGAGACCGGCAGAACCCCGAGTCCAGTGACAGGACACACTGAGACCGGCAGAACCCGGAGTCCAGTGACAGGACACATGGAGACCGGCAGAACCCCGAGTCCAGTGACAGGACACATGGAGACCGGCAGAACCCCGAGTCCAGTGACAGGACACACTGAGACCGGCAGAACCCGGAGTCCAGTGACAGGACACACGGAGACCGGCAGAACCCGGAGTCCAGTGACAGGACACACGGAGACCGGCAGAACCCGGAGTCCAGTGACAGGACACACGGAGACCGGCAGAACCCGGAGTCCAGTGACAGGACACACTGAGACCGGCAGAACCCGGAGTCCAGTGACAGGACACACTGAGACCGGCAGAACCCGGAGTCCAGTGACAGGACACATGGAGACCGGCAGAACCCCGAGTCCAGTGACAGGACACATGGAGACCGGCAGAACCCCGAGTCCAGTGACAGGACACATGGAGACCGGCAGAACCCCGAGTCCAGTGACAGGACACATGGAGACCGGCAGAACCCCGAGTCCAGTGACAGGACACATGGAGACCGGCAGAACCCCGAGTCCAGTGACAGGACACATGGAGACCGGCAGAACCCCGAGTCCAGTGACAGGACACACGGAGACCGGCAGAACCCGGAGTCCAGTGACAGGACACACTGAGACCGGCAGAACCCCGAGTCCAGTGACAGGACACATGGAGACCGGCAGAACCCCGAGTCCAGTGACAGGACACATGGAGACCGGCAGAACCCCGAGTCCAGTGACAGGACACATGGAGACCGGCAGAACCCCGAGTCCAGTGACAGGACACACTGAGACCGGCAGAACCCGGAGTCCAGTGACAGGACACATGGAGACTGATGAGAGTTTTACGACCCCAAAAAGGAATTTCCAGAGAGTTGTGACTCTCACTTAATTCTTGCTGAGAAGGAGAAATACACCCTGTTAATCCTATATATTCTATATATGTCCACGTGAGAAATGTATTTTGTGTATCTAATTTTCACCTCATGATTCTCCTTTTATGTGGTTTGGCCTGTCTTCATTTTCTCTTCTAAACTCTTTTGGATTAATGTTTCAGACTTGCATACTATGGTTTACCAAAATCTCTATAAACTCCAATCTTCGTCCCCCATTTGTTAATTTACATTACATTTTGCAAACATTAGTATTGTAAGAATCTTGAAGATTATTTTCTTAAACACAATGGGTCGTAAAATTTCCCTCCAAAGGGAAATCTTCTCATTGGCTCACACACCTCTTCTCATTGGCTCACACACCTCCAGAGGGTGTGGCATCTTCACGCTTTAAAAATCACTGATCACAAGATCAACGCTCTCTTTACTCTCTTAGTCTTTTCCTGGAATCCTGACGTGAAGATGATGCTGCTTCTAGAAGAAGTTTCTAAGGACCCCAAGCGTGTGCCAGGCTGATCCTCTGACTCCCACTGGGTCTCTCTCATCAAGACACATCAGCAGGAGCAACTGGAGCCTCAGCAAACTGCATCAGGACAGTTTCATTCAAATGGGCGAGACATGCAAGTATCAAACTTAGTCTCATTATTCGATACATTAAGTATCCTTACCCTTTAAAGAAGGGCGTGTTAGAACTAAACTGATGGTTTGCTCAAGGCTGTTGATCTGCTGAATTCCAAACAATGCTAAACTTCTTGCTCTCCTGTATTCTGCTTCAGCTCTCTTTCCCTTGGTCAACTGTATGTGTGTGTGTGTGTGTGTATGTTAGAGTAGTTTAAGTGTTTAGACTAGTTAATAAAATCTTGTTCATGTCACACGTAAAGTTGTCCGTGTCTCAAGCTCATATCTGGAGTCTCTAATCATAGATCTTGACTACTGCTCTTAGTAGTTCTGTAAAGTAAGAAAGACATTTCCCGTGCCCCGGAAATATACATTTCTTGAAGAGGAAGAAGAGGAGGAGGAAGATGAAGAAGAGGAGGAGGAGCAGGAGTGGAGAAAGAGGAGGAAGAGGAGGAAGAAGAGGAGGAGGAAGAGGAGAGGAGGAGGAGGAGAAGAGGAGGAGGAGGAGGAGGAGGAGAGGAGAAAGAGGAGGAGGAAGAGGAAGAAGAGGAGGAGGAAGAGGAAGAAGAGGAGGAGGAAGAGGAGAGGAGGAGGAGGAGAAGAGGAGGAGAGGAGGAGGAGGAGCAGGATTGGAGAAAGAGGAGGAGGAAGAGGAAGAAGAGGAGGAGGAAGAGGAGAGGAGGAGAAGAGGAAGAGGAGGAGGAAGAGGAGGAGGAGGAGGAGGAGAAAGAGGAAGAGGAGAGGAGGAGGAGAGGAGGAGGAGGAGAAAGAGGAAGAGGAGAGGAGAGGAGGAGGAGAGGAGGAGGAGGAGGGGAGGAGGAGGAGGAGGAGGAGAGGAGGAGGAGAGGAGAGGAGAGGAGGAGGAGGAGGAGGAAGAGGAGGAAGAGGAGAGGAGGAGGAGGAGGAGGAGGAGGAGGAGGAGGAGAAAGAGGAAGAGGAGAGGAGGAGGAGGAGGAGGAGGAGGAGAAAGAGGAAGAGGAGAGGAGGAGGAGGAGAAAGAGGAGGAGGAGGAGGAGGAGGAGGAGGAGGAGGAGGAGGAGGAGAATAGGAGGAGGGGGAGTTCTACCTGTGGACAGGAAGAGCCTTCCAACCCAGACGTCAGGAGCCACGACCGTCACACTCTCCACTGCCATGGCACTGAGAAAAAACACACACACACGTCACACACACGTCACACACACGTCACACACACGTCACACACACGTCACACACACGTCACACACACGTCACACACACGTCACACACACGTCACACACACACACCTGGGGTTCATGTGTCCGACCTCCTGATCGAAGTGTCTGCTGTTGATAACCTCTGACTTCCACTCAGTGTCTGTAAGAAACACAAGCTCAGTGAGTGTGTACGTGTGTGTGTGACGTTCCCGAGACGCTGCGAGAAACGGCAGGCGTCTGTCGACACACACTGTGCGAGTACATGGTTTTGACACTCACTGTACGAGTACGTGGTTTCAGTCTTCGTCTCACCGTTTTCCTTAATGTCCCTAAAAGGAATGAGATCAGTGTGATAAATGTGAGTGAATCAGATGATGAATCAGTATGATGAATGAATGAATGATTCGGATGATGAATGAATGAATGATTCATCTGATGAATCAGCATGTTGAATGCGAGTGAATCAGTATAATGACTGCAAGTGAATCAGTATGAATGCGAGTGAATCAGTGTGATGACTGCGAGTGAATCAGTATGAATGCGAGTGAATCAGCATGAAAGCGAGTGAATCAGTATGAATGCGAGTGAATCAGTGTGATGACTGCGAGTGAATCAGTATGAATGCGAGTGAATCAGCATGAAAGCGAGTGAATCAGTATGATGACTGCGAGTGAATCAGTATGAATGCGAGTGAATCAGCATGAAAGCGAGTGAATCAGTTTGACTGCAAGTGAATCAGCATGAAAGCGAGTGAATCAGCATGAATGCGAGTGAATCAGTATGAAAGCGAGTGAACTGATGTCCGTGTGTCAGTCAGGTGTGTGTGGACCTGCTCTCGCTGTACTCCACCCACTGGAACATCTCCACCCGCCTCTGCAGCTTCACCGCCTGCACCGTCACACCGTAGTTTGGGTCGTACAGCGGCTGCGAAACACACACACCCATCAGTCCATTCACCGACACCTGATTCCATTCAGCTCTCATTTTCATTCCATATGCATTCATTTGGATCAGATACAATTTTTCTCAAGGAAAACAATCTCTCTGAACTAATGCTGTATTTAGAAGCCCTGTCAGCCGCTACATTACTGTAATATTACAAGTTAAAAAGTATGTCTACTGCTAAACACAAAAGAACATATTCTGAAGATTATGGGTCAACTGTTGATGGGCCCCATTTACTTCCTGAGTATATATTTTTTCCATTCTATGACAGTCAATGGGTGAACTGTCCCTTTAAGAGTAGATATCGGTTCATCTGAATGATGATTGATTAAATAATCAGTATTGTTACCTGTGCGGTCTGCAGGGTTCCGGCCAGGTGAACCAGGCGATTGTTATTCTGAGGGTCCAACATCAGGTGTGGATGAAGAGACACGACCTGAGAGAGACCCTCATCCAGAGACGAGCTCGTGCGCAGCGCGCGACCCTGCGGACACACATGACGGACAGACGATTGACAGATGACGGACAGACGATTGACAGATGACGGACAGACTGACTGAATGAATGATTTCCTGACTGACTGACTCTCACCTCATTCGTGAACAGCACGTATATGGACAGCGCGAACAGAACCGCGCCCGCGATCACGCCGCCGGTGCTCGCGCTCAAACGCTCCAAGAAACCCTCGGGTTTGCGCTCGTGAACGCGCGTGTGCTGCTCACCTGAGAACTGACAGGTGAAGAGTTATTTCTGCAGCAATTACACATCGTACACATCGTACACATCACACACATACAGAGTGACTTACTGCTTCAGTCATGCTGTGTGTTTGAGGAAGAAACACTGATCAACGCGGTCGCGAATGTAAAGCCTTTAGCGTCCGGAAACAGCAACGCTCGTCTGTTTCTGATCAAACTATCGCTTTTAAACGACCTTACAGCGTGAAAAAGCGAAACTCATAAAACCGGTTCAGCGGATCGAGGAAGTTTCTGGCGCTGAGCATGCTGGGGGATGTAGTCACTTTCGCGCTCGCTGAGCATGCTGGG
>CM040773.1:46255984-46268484 GCA_022829085.1 Abramis brama | reverse complement strand
GAATAGGGGAAGGATGAAGTGAAAGGGGAAAAGGGATGGTAGTCAGGTTGATCCGTTATTGAAGAGAGTTGGAAATGAAGAGAGTTGGAGATGAATAGGGGAAGGATGAAGTGAAAGGGGAAAAGGGATGGTAGTCAGGTTGATCCGTTATTGAAGAGAGTAGGGGACGAAGAGAGTTGGGTATGAATAGGGGAAGGATGAAGTGAAAGGGGAAAAGGGATGGTAGTCAGGTTGATCTGTTATTGAAGAGAGTAGGGGACGAAGAGAGTTGAAGATGAATAGGGGAAGGATGAAGTGAAAGGGGAAAAGGGATGGTAGTCAGGTTGATCTGTTATTGAAGAGAGTAGGGGACGAAGAGAGTTGGGGATGAATAGGGGAAGGATGAAGTGAAAGGGGAAAAGGGATGGTAGTCAGGTTGATCCGTTATTGAAGAGAGTTGGAAATGAAGAGAGTTGGAGATGAATAGGGGAAGGATGAAGTGAAAGGGGAAAAGGGATGGTAGTCAGGTTGATCCGTTATTGAAGAGAGTAGGGGACGAAGAGAGTTGGGTATGAATAGGGGAAGGATGAAGTGAAAGGGGAAAAGGGATGGTAGTCAGGTTGATCCGTTATTGAAGAGAGTAGGGGACGAAGAGAGTTGGGTATGAATAGGGGAAGGATGAAGTGAAAGGGGAAAAGGGATGGTAGTCAGGTTGATCTGTTATTGAAGAGAGTTGGGGACGAAGAGAGTTGGAGATGAATAGGGGAAGGATGAAGTGAAAGGGGAAAAGGGATGGTAGTCAGGTTGATCCGTTATTGAAGAGAGTTGGAAATGAAGAGAGTTGGAGATGAAGAGAGTTGGGGATGAGTAGGGGAAGGATGAAGTGAAAGGGGAAAAGGGATGGTCGTCAGGTTGATCTGTTATTGAAGAGAGTTGGAAATGAAGAGAGTTGGGGATGAAGAGAGTTGGGGATGAATAGGGGAAGGATGAAGTGAAAGGGGAAAAGGGATGGTAGTCAGGTTGATCCGTTATTGAAGAGAGTTGGAAATGAAGAGAGTTGGAGATGAATAGGGGAAGGATGAAGTGAAAGGGGAAAAGGGATGGTAGTCAGGTTGATCCGTTATTGAAGAGAGATGGGGATGGAGAGAGATGGGATGAAGACAGCAGGGGATGACTAAGGAAAGGATAAAGGGGAAGGGGAAAAGTGATGGTAGTCAGGTTGATCTGTTATTGAAGAGAGTAGGGGACGAAGAGAGTTGGGTATGAATAGGGGAAGGATGAAGTGAAAGGGGAAAAGGGATGGTAGTCAGGTTGATCTGTTATTGAAGAGAGTAGGGGACGAAGAGAGTTGGAGATGAATAGGGGAAGGATGAAGTGAAAGGGGAAAAGGGATGGTAGTCAGGATGATCTGTTATTGAAGAGAGTTGGGGATGAAGAGAGTTGGAGATGAATAGGGGAAGGATGAAGTGAAAGGGGAAAAGGGATGGTAGTCAGGTTGATCCGTTATTGAAGAGAGTTGGAAATGAAGAGAGATGGAGATGAATAGGGGAAGGATGAAGTGAAAGGGGAAAAGGAATGGTAGTCAGGTTGATCCGTTATTGAAGAGAGTTGGAAATTAAGAGAGTTGGAGATGAATAGGGGAAGGATGAAGTGAAAGGGGAAAAGGGATGGTAGTCAGGTTGATCCGTTATTGAAGAGAGTTGGAAATGAAGAGAGTTGGAGATGAATAGGGGAAGGATGAAGTGAAAGGGGAAAAGGGATGGTAGTCAGGATGATCTGTTATTGAAGAGAGTTGGGGATGAAGAGAGTTGGAGATGAATAGGGGAAGGATGAAGTGAAAGGGGAAAAGGGATGGTAGTCAGGTTGATCCGTTATTGAAGAGAGTTGGAAATGAAGAGAGTTGGAGATGAAGAGAGTTGGGGATGAATAGGGGAAGGATGTAGTGAAAGGGGAAAAGGGATGGTAGTCAGGTTGATCTGTTATTGAAGAGAGTTGGAAATGAAGAGAGTTGGGGATGAAGAGAGTTGGGGATGAAGAGAGTTGGAGATGAATAGGGGAAGGATGTAGTGAAAGGGGAAAAGGGATGGTAGTCAGGTTGATCTGTTATTGAAGAGAGTAGGGGACGAAGAGAGTTGGGTATGAATAGGGGAAGGATGAAGTGAAAGGGGAAAAGGGATGGTAGTCAGGTTGATCTGTTATTGAAGAGAGTAGGGGACGAAGAGAGTTGGAGATGAATAGGGGAAGGATGAAGTGAAAGGGGAAAAGGGATGGTAGTCAGGTTGATCCGTTATTGAAGAGAGTTGGAAATGAAGAGAGTTGGGGATGAAGAGAGTTGGAGATGAATAGGGGAAGGATGAAGTGAAAGGGGAAAAGGGATGGTAGTCAGGTTGATCTGTTATTGAAGAGAGTAGGGGACGAAGAGAGTTGGAGATGAATAGGGGAAGGATGAAGTGAAAGGGGAAAAGGGATGGTAGTCAGGTTGATCCGTTATTGAAGAGAGTTGGAAATGAAGAGAGTTGGGGATGAAGAGAGTTGGAGATGAATAGGGGAAGGATGAAGTGAAAGGGGAAAAGGGATGGTAGTCAGGTTGATCTGTTATTGAAGAGAGTAGGGGACGAAGAGAGTTGGAGATGAATAGGGGAAGGATGAAGTGAAAGGGGAAAAGGGATGGTAGTCAGGTTGATCTGTTATTGAAGAGAGTAGGGGACGAAGAGAGTTGGGTATGAATAGGGGAAGGATGAAGTGAAAGGGGAAAAGGGATGGTAGTCAGGTTGATCTGTTATTGAAGAGAGTTGGGGATGAAGAGAGATGGGATGAAGACAGCAGGGGATGACTAAAGAAAGGATAAAGGGGAAGGGGAAAAGTGATGGTAGTCAGGTTGATCTGTTATTGAAGAGAGTAGGGGACGAAGAGAGTTGGAGATGAATAGGGGAAGGATGAAGTGAAAAGGGAAAAGGGATGGTAGTCAGGTTGATCTGTTATTGAAGAGAGTTGGAAATGAAGAGAGTTGGAGATGAATAGGGGAAGGATGAAGTGAAAGGGGAAAAGGGATGGTAGTCAGGTTGATCCGTTATTGAAGAGAGTTGGGGATGAAGAGAGATGGGATGAAGACAGCAGGGGATGACTAAAGAAAGGATAAAGGGGAAGGGGAAAAGTGATGGTAGTCAGGTTGATCTGTTATTGAAGAGAGTAGGGGACGAAGAGAGTTGGGTATGAATAGGGGAAGGATGAAGTGAAAGGGGAAAAGGGATGGTAGTCAGGTTGATCTGTTATTGAAGAGAGTAGGGGACGAAGAGAGTTGGAGATGAATAGGGGAAGGATGAAGTGAAAGGGGAAAAGGGATGGTAGTCAGGTTGATCCGTTATTGAAGAGAGTTGGAAATGAAGAGAGTTGGAGATGAATAGGGGAAGGATGAAGTGAAAGGGGAAAAGGGATGGTAGTCAGGTTGATCTGTTATTGAAGAGAGTTGGAAATGAAGAGAGTTGGAGATGAATAGGGGAAGGATGAAGTGAAAGGAGAAAAGGGTTGGTAGTCAGGTTGATCTGTTATTGAAGAGAGTAGGGGACGAAGAGAGTTGGAGATGAATAGGGGAAGGATGAAGTGAAAGGGGAAAAGGGATGGTAGTCAGGTTGATCCGTTATTGAAGAGAGTTGGAAATGAAGAGAGTTGGAGATGAATAGGGGAAGGATGAAGTGAAAGGAGAAAAGGGTTGGTAGTCAGGTTGATCTGTTATTGAAGAGAGTTGGGGACGAAGAGAGTTGGAGATGAATAGGGGAAGGATGAAGTGAAAGGGGAAAAGGGATGGTAGTCAGGTTGATCCGTTATTGAAGAGAGTTGGAAATGAAGAGAGTTGGAGATGAATAGGGGAAGGATGAAGTGAAAGGAGAAAAGGGATGGTAGTCAGGTTGATCTGTTATTGAAGAGAGTAGGGGACGAAGAGAGTTGGGGATGAATAGGGGAAGGATGTAGTGAAAGGGGAAAAGGGATGGTAGTCAGGTTTATCTGTTATTGAAGAGAGTTGGGGACGAAGAGAGTTGGGTATGAATAGGGGAAGGATGAAGTGAAAGGGGAAAAGGGATGGTAGTCAGGTTGATCTGTTATTGAAGAGAGTAGGGGACGAAGAGAGTTGGGGATGAATAGGGGAAGGATGTAGTGAAAGGGGAAAAGGGATGGTAGTCAGGTTGATCTGTTATTGAAGAGAGTAGGGGATGAAGAGAGTTGGGTATGAATAGGGGAAGGATGAAGTGAAAGGGGAAAAGGGATGGTAGTCAGGTTGATCTGTTATTGAAGAGAGTAGGGGATGAAGAGAGTTGGGGATGAAGAGAGTTGGGGATGAATAGGGGAAGGATGAAGTGAAAGGGGATAAGGGATGGTAGTCAGGTTGATCCGTTATTGAAGAGAGATGGGGATGAAGAGAGATGGGATGAAGACAGCAGGGGATGACTAAGGAAAGGATAAAGGGGAAGGGGAAAAGTGATGGTAGTCAGGTTGATCTGTTATTGAAGAGAGTTGGGGATGAAGAGAGTTGGAGATGAAGAGAGTAGGGGATGACGAAGAAAAGGATAAAGTGAATGCCGCTGATGACCCCGGTGTTTCTCCAGATCTGATGGGGATGTTTGACAAGCGCAGGTTCCGTAAGTTCATGTCCTTCATCCTGAATTTTGAGGAGAACGATCCGCGGACGCATCAAGACATGGACCCGCGCAGAACCACCATGAGGGACGTGTTTCGTCACTTCGACCTGGGCGATGATGTCATGGAGTTCACAGGTCACGCTCTCGCCCTTCACGTCAGCGACAAGTGAGACAAACTCATACGTTAATGAACAGTATTAGGGAAATATAACATTGTCCATGCGATGCTATGCTATCTTCTGGGAGTCTCGGTCTCTTCTGTTGTGTAGATGTTACTCAGTTCCTCCTTCTGTGTGTGAAACTGTCTGTAAATGTCTGTCAGTTATCTGGAGCAGCCGTGTCTGGCGACCATCAACCGGATCAAGCTGTACTCCGAGTCTCTGGCGCGCTACAGCCTCAGCCCGTATCTCTACCCGCTGTTCGGTCTGGGCGAGCTGCCACAGGGATTCGTCAGGTAACTGAGGTTGACACACATGACTTGAGCGATGAGCACTCACACACACACACACACACACATGAGGCGTGACAGACGCGTGTCACTCCGCAGGCTCAGCGCCGTCTACGGGAACAGCTACATGTTGAACAGACGTGTGGACGACATCGTGATGGAGGGCGGGCGAGTGGCGGCGGTGCGATCCGAGGGAGAGGTGAGCAGAAACACACCTTCATGATGATCATGATCTGTTATAGTTATCATTATAGTTATGGTTATAGTTGTCGTTATAGGTATAGTTAAAGTTACAGTTATAGGTATAATTGTTACAGGTATGGTTATCGTTACAGTTATTGTTACAATCATTGACTGCGTTTGCGTCCCGATGCAGGTCTTCCGCTGTAAGCAGCTGATCTGCGACCCCAGTTATACGCCGGCGCGCGTGAAGAAGGCCGGCCGCGTCATACGGGTCATCTGTCTGCTCAACCACCCCATCAAAAACACACATGACGCCAACTCCTGCCAGATCATCCTCCCGCAGACGCACCTCAACCGGAAGTCAGGTGAGCGCCGGAACACGTGTGTGTGTGTGTGTGTGTTGGTCTGCAGCTCGCCGTCTGATGCATCTGCTGTGTGTGAGTGTGCAGATATCTACGTGTGTCTGCTGTCCTACTCTCATAACGTGGCGGCCGAAGGGAAGTACATCGCTACCGTGAGCACCATGGTGGAGACCAGCAACCCTGAGAAGGAGGTTCAGCCCGGGCTGGCCCTGCTGGAGCCCATCATGGAGAAGTGAGAACTCAGCCTCTCAGCTGTGGCCTGGTGGACATGCGTGTCACTCACGTGCTTTTGTCCCGCAGGTTTGTGTCGGTCAGTAACCTGATGGTCCCGACGGACGACGGCCGCCACAGTCAGGTAACAAACCAGCTTTATTAACACAGATTGTTTCGAAGCAGCTTTATTTCATAACTCAGAGTCAAGCGTCACGTAGAGCTGCACAATTCTGGAGACATTGAGAATCACCATTATTTTTGTTTCAAAAAGTGATCACGATTCTGAACAGAAAACTAAACAAAATAACATGTTATTTACTAGAGGTTCGGACAAAATATTAATTGCTGCAGTCTATTTAAAATGTTTCATTAATCTGAATTAATTATTAATTAGTTGAGTGAATGATTCAAGGGGTGCTTCTCAATATCCCTCCTCGTCTCCTCTCTCCTCTGTCCTCCATCCTATGACCCGGAAACCGATTGAGCTCAGCCATCTTGAAGGACATCTCAATTCTCTAATTGCACCGCAAGGAGTCGAGGAGTTAGGAGGCTTCCTGAGGAGTCATGAGCGAGGATACACAGGTGTATCCTATGCGGAAGAGTTTTATCGACTTAAACGTGACGCACGTCTAAATTCTCCTCCCCCTTCACATCGGTCACAGTCATTTTAATTTATACTTTACCTTTGCAGTTTATATAAACCACACATCTCACATATTTCAACAGGGTATCTTGCTTTATTATTATTTATTATGAATTTCTTAAATAAACAAACTTCAACAACATAAGGGCAGATCCTTTGAGCGCTGCTGATGACGCGATAAAGTGATGCTTGAGTGATCAAGTATTCCAATGTATAAAAAAAAGTTACATTCGATTCCTCCATCCTCGCGTCTTTTCCTTGCAGCCTTCCCTCGCATCCTACAGGGGGCGGAGCTGAGACGCGAGGAAAGGAAGCGAGGAAAGGAAGCGAGGATGCACAAACAAGAAATGAGAAGCACCCAATGACTCACCAATTAAGACTTCACTTATTTCATTACTGGATGAATCAGCATTTTTGAACGAATCTCTTGAATGAATGATTCAATGACAAACACATGTTTTTAACTTAAAAATGGTAACCTACTGGTGTAACGATGCAATCAATCGATATTATGTCAAGTTACTTTCAAACAGTGATTTGCTCTATTTTACTAACTCTAACCCTTATCTCTACCATAGACATCAGTGTTTATATCTGAACTATAAACTTTTATCCCAGTTCTTCTGTGATAATATGAATGATTAGTTACAGAAATAAGTACAGTGTGTTTCATTCCTGTACATGACAACGGCTCTCTCTGGCTCACACGCAGATCTGAATGTTCGCTGTGTTTAATAGACAGAGCCGAATCAATGTCATTTAGGAAGGAGATTGCGTGGGTTTAAATCTCTAGTGTCACGTGACGCCAGCGCTGCCGATTCATGGGTTTCATTGTGTTTTCCGTGTAGATCTTCATCTCTCGATCGTACGACCCCACGACGCACTTCGAGACAGAGACCGAAGACATCATGGATCTGTACCGCCGCATCACGGGGTCAGAGTTCATCTTCAGGAACCCCCGAGACGGTGACGGCGACTCTGACGAGTGAACGAGGGATCGATCCGCCAAACCTCATCGTTCTGTCACCATTACCGCTCCAACACAACTGAGAAACACTGTCTCTGGGGTTTTTTGTCCTTCAAAATAGCCACTGAAGAACGAAAGTCATGCAGGTTTTGAACGAGTAAATGATGACAGAACGATGGATTTTGGGTGGACGATCCCTGTAAGGGTCAGTATTTCCCCCTGCTGTTGGTTTTCAGGGTCAGAAACACGAAACTACGGACTCCAGCTGAATCAGGCTGCGTCCACATTAATCCAGATTCATCTGAAATCCACTTTTCCAAAAGTTTCTTGTCCACACTGAAAACACTTACTGCATGAAACCTGATAAAAGCTCCCTGAGATGATAGCGGGAGACCAGACTTAATACAATTATTCTTACATGATCATTATATTAGCTAAATATCTGGCCACTTTTACTACAAAAATATCTGCAAATGATCTGGCCATTCTTACTGGGCTCTTATCGCCATTCCACGTTTGGTCTCAAATGCAGTCGTTCTCGTGTTGGACCGCAGTGCGTTTTCTGTCACCTGTGCAGGAATGTAATTTGAAGATTGTACAAAGTCAGATTCATCTTTGGCAACATTACGAAAGTGAATTGCACAAATAGACATAGATATTTATGGATACGATATGCGTCACATGACTAAACGTGTGCATCGTTTCCAGTCCAAACTATAACATGTATCCGCTTGAGAAGGACAAACTATAGAGAAAATTATGCATTTTCACGTGTGTCTGGATTAATGTAGACGAAGCCTTAGCTAGCTTCAAATCAACTAGAATCAAACCAACACATGAACTCAATGAAATGACTGATGGTAGTTTGTGCAGATCTTTTCTTCTGAATATGATCACTGATGTTTTCCTGCAGTCCTACAGTTGTCCACTTCTGTGTGTTCTGTGATGTTTGTGTGGTAGATGGTAATAAAGATGTGCACATGATGACGAGTGTGTGTTCATGAGCTCAGATTAACCCGTTATCACAGAGGACAGAGAGACGGATTAACAGCCTCAATCTGGGACACACACACACACACACACACACACACACACACACACACACAAGTGTTTAATACCTTTAATCTGTATTCACTCTTCATTCATCAGCATAAAGACATTTACAGAGGTCACATGACACACAAGAGGAAATGACATCACCAGACGTGACTGTCATTCGCCGGCGCTCGAGGTCGGGGGGGGGATCAGAGCGGCTGCTACCAATCGTCTCTCGCTGGACAGGAAGTTGAACGTAGCACATGCGTTCGGCTGCAAGAGAAGAGTTTCAGACGGTTAGCCTGTGCTAGCGTGATGTTTAAACGAGTGTGGAGAACGAGGCGTTTACCGTGTCCTGAACCTCCACTGCGATGCCTTTCTTCCTCAGGAAATCCAGCACGTCTGGATCCAGACGCTCAGTGCGAGCTCCCGTCCCCACAACCAGAATCTCTGCAACATCATCCACAGTTACTATTAGCTAAAACATCATTGTCATTGCTTGAAATAAAATAATCATTAACTGAAATACACATGACATAAGGGGAAAATATATTTAGATTGAACGATTACAAGGGAATAAATTATTACGATGTGGACATTGTGAACAAATCACTATATCGTGAAAGCACATGATTTACTTAAAATGAGGGAATTAATTATATCGTACGCCCGATTTACGTTTAAAAACGAGGGAACGAATTATTATACCATTGCCATGATTTAGTAAAACAAGGGAACGAATTAGTAAAACGTGCTGTTGTATTAGTAATTCGTGGGAACGAATTGTTTATTAGTGGCCACGATATACATATTTAATTCTGAATATCATGTATGAAATGAAATTAGAAATGAAATTAAATATAAAAAAACATTTTATTTCAGCTAGTTGCCAAGGTGACAGTTCTCATTTTCATTTAGTTTAACTTGATGCAAATCAAGAAATAGAAATTACTGAAATAGAAATTAATTAAAAACTATACAAATTTTTTTTTTTTTAAACAAACACTAATAAAAGTCAAACAACAAAATTTTAACTAAAATAATGAAAATACAGAAACAAAAACTATAATAGTATCTCATTCATGCTAATATTACCCTGCTGCATACTGACTACTAGCTTTTCCAGCAGAACACTACAGTATCATCAGCGTACAGTTTCTGCATCACACGCACCAGTGTTGACAACTTTGCAACTTTGCCGCTAGATTACCGACTTTTCAACAAAACAACTGCTGGTTAACATGTAGCCAGTCGTTATTTCATAGTGGTTTCGTTGTCTGACAGAACATATGTAAACGAGAACAGCTTTATATTATATGAGAATACAGTGTGTGAGCTCAGATTAGGGGAGAGAACAGATGTGAAGTGGCGACAGGTGTAGCGTTAGCCATCTAGCGGCTCGTCACGCTGAGGACAGCAGGGGGCGCTGGTGAGCAGGAGTGTGTGTTTGCTCACCGATGCGCGGCTCCAGCAGATGAAACAGCGACAAGCTCTCGGCTGTGATGTCGGTGTGATGGCCCACCTGCGACAGCAAACACACACAGCGGTGAGCGCGGAGCTAGCGTGAAGCATGAGCATCTGTGCAGCGTTCGACCGTTAGCTCACGTTCCACTGCAGGATGGCGGGCGGCACCAGGGCACACGGGCCCAGCACTCGGTTGCCGCTGATGTTGAATCCTCTGGGGCTGTAGCTGTAGATGATGGCGGCCCCGTCGGGCTCCTTCTGCATCACGGACACGGAGGTCCTCTGGTACAGCTCGTCATCAGCGGGGCCGAGCCTGTGGCTGCGCACCGGCGCCGCTCTGCAGGAGCACATCACACATTACAGGAGCAATAAAGGGACCGCACTTTACTTCCTGTTCGCAGGAGTGATGAGATACTTGGTAGACGGTCCTCACTCAATGGTGGCTTGTCTAAGTGGTGTCCGCAAAATAATATACAAATTCATAGACAACTGGAAAAGTTTTTGGGGCAGACCTGGGGTCTCATTTATAAAACTGTGCGTAGGATCCTTACTAAAAGTGTACGTGCGCCCAAAAGCCAAAAATGACGTACGCAAAAAAATATTCAGACTTATAAAACCGTTCGTACGCCGGAACCTGCACAGAATTCACTTTATAAATCCCAGTCAGCGGAAGATTGTGCGCACATGCGTCTCCACCCCGAAATAACCATATATGGAGCTTACAACGCCTAGTTTTACTATGCAGATCCTAATCTACATATCATTTGCATATGATTATTCATCCACGTGATAACGTTTAACGGTACAAGACACATTACATTAATAAAAATCATGTACTTGCCTATCTTTGTCTTGTTTTTGAATACATAAATCAAATAGTGTAAAATACATTTCATCTTTTCCACTGGCCGAATAGTATTTTTAATTGATTTCTATGTTTAATGGAAACAGATAGGCCTTGGGCATTATTTGCACAAAACTATTTTCTCAGACAATCTTGTATCATGATAAGCAATTATCTCTGTGGTTAAAACATTAAAACACTCACGCCAGAGGAAAAGTGTTAAAAAACATCGCATCCACAACAAATATTTCTATTGATTGAATTTGAATATAAAAAATGTTGTAATTTCTCAGTAATGATTTCATGTTTGTTTAACTCCATTAATTTGAATGGCATATTTAATCTAAATGTTTATATCAGAAGTAAAACATAGTTTAAATCATTTTATTTATTTAAACTGTTATTTGCGTCAGTTTCACTAAACGGCCCAGCGCGCTCGCTGGCGCGGACATTTAAGAAGGGATGGATATTTGCTTCAAGTGACAGGCTTGGTGAGTGAAATTATATTTGTATTATCTTGTATTTCTTTAGATTTTCTGTCTAAAAGTGACCAAAAAGAAGCTTAATCTCCAGCTCACCATCGGTGTCGCCAAACTGCTCCGTCTCCAAAACGTTCGTACGCATGGGTCAGAGTTCGCACAGGTGCGCACATTTTCCCGTCAAGTTTGTTTTTATAATTCACAACTTATGCGTCGGAAGCGGCGTACGCACAAAACGGGGCTGAAAATGTGCGTACGCCGCTTCCGACGCATAAGTTGTGAATTATAAAAACAAACTTGTCACGTTTATAAATGAGGCCCCTGACCTGCTGAAAAGAGATGGTCTTCATCCCTCCTGGGATGGTGCTGCTCTTCTCTCTAGTAATATGGCTCATAGTCTTAGAGCTCAAACATGACAATCTGGGGCTCAGGTCAGGAAGACTGGCTAAACCCACCGTCTGCTAGCGGCCTCGCGTTACCAAGGTCAGATAAATCCCATCACATAGAGCCTCTTTCACCTAGATATCATCATATAGAGACTGTGTCTGTTCACCGAACGAGGAAATACAAAAAACTCCTAAACCCATCTAAGGTTAAAACTTTAATTGATGTTCAACAAATAAAACACAGCTATAATACAGATGAGCAAATGCTAAAGCTCGGGTTGCTGAATATTCGATCGCTTACTTCAAAAGCACTCATTGTTAATGATATGATTATAGACTATAACCTAGATGTGCTGTGTTTGACAGAAACCTGGCTAAAACCAAACGATTACATTACTTTAAATGAGTCCACCCCGCAAGATTACTGTTATAAACATGAGCCTCGTCTGAAACGCAAAGGGGGAGGAGTTGCTGTAATTTATAGTAATATTTTCAGAATTACTAAGAAGTCTAGTTTCAAATATAATTCTTTTGATGTGTTAGTGCTTAATGTAGCAATATATAGTGTAAATGATGAGTCACGTTTGAGATTTGTGCTGGCTACTGTATACAGGCCACCAGGGCACCATACAGACTTTATCACAGAATTTGCTGATTTTCTATCAGAGTTAGTACTGGCTGCAGATAAAGTCCTAACTGTTGGTGATATACATTCGTTCATTTGACCGAAAACGAAAATACGGTCAAACTTAAAAGTGGAGTTTCCATTCTAATGATGCTTTTAAACGAAAGTTTGCCTCGGGTAGATTAACAAAAAGACCCTAGGCTGCATTTTGGCGAGAGTTACCCTTTAAAGCTACTAA
>CM040773.1:46178484-46250984 GCA_022829085.1 Abramis brama | reverse complement strand
TTTTGTTAAAATATTGTACAAGTCAACACTGTGTGAGAAAATGGATAATGTCTGGAGAGAGAAATTTGATGTGGGAAATGAAGTTAAACCACATTGGAGGGCCTTATATAAACCACCATTGATGAAAAAATCAGGAGATCTACCATGGAGAATCCTGAAGCTGTTGCTGTGAATGCTTTTGTGTCAATGAAGGTTGTGGTTTTTGTGGGCTCAGAGAAACAATTTACCATTGTTTTCTGGAATATGTAACAGGTTGAAACCACTTTTTGATGTACTAGGGAAATTGTTTTTGGGTTTTAAGGAAAGTTTTACCCCAAAGGTTTTCATCTATGGGGCAGTGTACACCCGCAAGCAGAGATTCAAATGGCAGTTGATAAACTTTATAGTTGGCCAAGCAAAAATGGCAATATATATTTCAAGGAAAAACATGATTCAAAATATGCATTGCCAGGATAGTGTACTGTTGTTTAAGGCATTTCTTAGATCTAGGATCTCAGTTGAGTTTAAGTATTATAAGGAGATGCAAGATTTGGGAACCTTTATATTGCAGTGGCGTTTCAATGAGGTTTGTTGTGCTGTGTTTGAGGGGGATTTAATTTTGAGCTTGTTGCTGTGTTGATGGTTTTTGTGATGATGCAATGATGGGTCTTTGTCACTGAATTAATAAAAGTGTGGGCTAAAAATCAAAAAATCTCTCTCTCTCTCTCTCTCTCTCAGGCTCCAGAGCAGGACGAGGTGCTGCAGTCCATTGATCGAGCGATTGAAGCCATTCATAATGTGGCCATGACCAACGCAGGCAAATACAACCTGGAGCAGAGAGACGTCCTGCAGTGAGTCCAACACACACACACACACACACACACACACACTATTGTAATGAAGTAAGTTGTTGTGGGAAGGAGGAGGCGGGAACCGGCGAACGTTCAACATACTTTTTATAATAAAATAAGTAGGGCTGTTTTCGACTAAGGATTTTCATAGTCGAATCTGATTCGTTAGATTTTGCCGTAGTCGACTGATAGTCGAACCTTTTTTTTTTTTAAGATAGCAGCTGGATTTTTTCCATTTCAAACAAAAGAGCTAAAAAAAAACTAAAAGAAAAACATGGTGTGTAACAAATACCTTTTATTCATTTAAAGCCAGATGAACAAAACATATCACACATATATCATAACATTTCATAAACATGAGGAGCAATATGAGAGAGAAATTTGGTGATCGTTGTTTAGGTACATTAAACCACGTAAAGCTTTTTCACGCCCATGAGAACCGTGTGGAGTCAACTCACAGCCGCTCCGCTGCCCTGCTGAACATGTGAAGCAGAAACGCTTAATGTCAGATAACGTCCATAATAATTGGACTCTGGGTTCGATTTTTTGACCATTTTCAGTGGTTATGAGGAGCAATATGAGAGGGAAATTTGGTGATCATTGTTTAGGTACATTAAACCACGTAAAGCTTTTTCACGTTAGGACTTAGCCTAAAAAATAAAGCCCATGAGAACCGTGTGGAGTCAACCCACAGCCGCTCCGCAGCCCTGCTGAAAATGTGAAGCAGATTTTTGAATACATTTATATTTATTTACATTAGTAAGCTACAGGACATCGTCTTTCAAAACATGACCTGCGCGAAAGCGGAAAATATTTTTTTGTACCCAGCCCTTCTGAAAATGCGAATGCGTCTCTGTCCCCAGCACATTTCAAACCAAACTGATGCCCATGTATTCGACTATGAGGTCCATAGTCGAATCAGACCTCTCCGAATCGAATCGTCGAATCCTCGACTATTAGAAGTCAGCCCTAAAAATAAGCAAACACAAAACGAAAGTAAAGGCAGCAGCCCCTCATGGACAACTGACACACACACACACACACACACACACACACACACATAAACCTGACGTCCATAAGTCCAGGCCTGGTCCTCTCTCATCCTTCACTGTCGTCACTCCTCCACCTCGCCCCGTTCTCAAGGCTCTCGGCCCCGCCCTGCTGGCCACAATTATATTATTACATTTTTATGTTATATAATATTATATATAATATTATATATTATTATATTAAATGTTAATATTATATTGGTTATATATATAGTATATTATTTTATGTAGGTGTTATATTTTATTATATTTTTATAATATTTTATGTTTATTTCTTACATTTTTATATTTTATTATATTTTTGTATTACGATATTATATTATCTTACATTTATATTTGTATACTATATAATAATATTGTTTTAAAGGAGAAGTTCACTTTCAAAAAAACTTTTGCTGATAATTTACTCACCCCCATGTCATCCAAGATGTCCATGTCTTTCTTTCTTCAGTCGCAAAGAAATTAAGGTTTTTGATGAAAACATTCCAGGATTTCCCCCCATGTAATGGATTCTATTGGGACCCAAACGGTAGAAGGTCCAAATGACAGTTTAAGTGCAGCTTCAAAGGGCTTTAAACGATACCAGACGATGAATAAGGGTCTTATCTAGCGAAACGATCGGTCATTTCCAAAATAAATAAAAAAGTTTAAGTTTTATAAGCACAAACGCTCGCCTTGCTCTGTTCTGTGATGCGCGTTGAAGACGTCACGTAATACGCAATTACGTTGAAAAGGTCACGCTTGACGTGTTTACAAATGTGCGGAAGGAGGACCATATACACATTTTCAAATGTATTTGTGTCAGTTTATCGTTTAAAATGCCCATTTCGTGTGCGTATCCTGGGTGTTTTAATATTAAAAAGCCAAAAAGAACATTTTCTTCAGGACAGAAATTTTTCAAGCGTGACCTTTTCAACGTAATTGCGTATTACGTGACGTCACGAACGCGCATCACAGAACAGAGCAAGGCGAACATTTGTGCTTATAAAACGTAAACTTTTTTATTTATTTTGGAAATGACCGATCGTTTCGCTAGATAAGACCCTTATTCATCGTCTGGTATCGTTTAAAGCCCTTTGAAGCTGCACTTAAACTGTCATTTGGACCTTCTACCGTTTGGGTCCCAATAGAATCCATTACATGGGGGGAAATCCTGGAATGTTTTCATCAAAAACCTTAATTTCTTTGCGACTGAAGAAAGAAAGACATGGACATCTTGGATGACATGGGGGTGAGTAAATTATCAGCAAAAGTTTTTTTGAAAGTGAACTTCTCCTTTAATTTTTATTTTATATAATGAAATTGCCACTGTGCAATAAGGTTCATTAGTTAACATTAGTTAATGTATTACCTAACATGAACTAACAGTGAGCAATGCATAAGTTACAGTATTTATTAATCTTTGTTAATCTTAGTTAATATAAATCCAGCTGTTCATTGTGTGTTCATGTTAGTTCACAGTGCATTAACTAATGTTCACAAATACAGCATTTGATTTTAATAACGTATTAGTGAATGTTGAAATTAATATTAACTAATAATAATAAATGCTGTATAATTATTGTTCATTCTTAGTTCATGTTAACTAATGAACCTTATAGTAAAGTGTTACCATGAAAGTATAGATATTTATTATTGTTATATTAATATATTTATATTATATAATATTATGCAGAATACCTGCTGTATTCTGGCAGGTGGAGTAGTGAGCGAGTGAGTCCAGGTCGAGTCGCTCAGAGTGTTTATTGTAAGATTAATGTTAAACTCACAGATGCTCATCAGCCTATTATAATACAGGCTTTTCGCGCCAGAACTGTGAACTTCCTCGCTCCGCCATTTTAGTTCTCCTTCTGGACCCATAGTTTGGTTTATGAGTACTGGTTGGGATATATTCTTATGCTTTATTGATATTTTTATTATAGTTTAATGATTTTATATTATATAACTTATTTTTTATATTATGTTTATATTTTTATTTAACATTTTTATGTTATTTTCCATTTATTGTTATATTTTATTACATATTTCTCTTTTTGTTCTCTTGCATAAACAGTATATTTGTATGTATTTCGCAGGAAGTTGATCCACCACAGGAAGGAGACGCTGGCCCGCAGAAGCCCAACTCCATGCGAACACAAGCCGAAACTCCCATCATCCTCCAGTGAGGCGTCTCTGAGCCGCGCACCACAGCGACCCAACGGCCTGAGTCGAGCCCAGAGCTGCCAGGCCAGCGAGCCGAAGTCAGAGCGCACCGCTAGTGTTCCTGCACTGTATCAGGTACAGCCGAGCGGAAACCTTCTCTCTCTCAACACTGAGTGATTAAACTGCAGTTCCTCCACTGGCCACTAGAGGCTGCAGAAGAGACTCAATCCCATAAACCCCCATGTTAATATACCCAACTTTACAGCAGAAACACATGTTTACAGTCTGGAGCTAAAAGTGGTTTTGGTCTATAAAGCTGATGTTGCCCTTCATGACGACTGTGAGGGGGGAGTGTTTTTATAACTCATCCGTTTAAATTATATTAAGCCTTAAAGTTCTGCATAATTAAGGGCTACTTGAGTGACAGGTGGATTGCCGCTGATGTCACTACTAGCCGTTTGTCTGCTAGCGTTAGCGTCACGTCACCTCAGCTAATCCGCCTCGCTGCCCATTTTCGTTTATCCGGGAGTGACGCGCTGCTAAGATGGCGACGGCCGGCTCCGCCCACTTTGGGCTTCAAAAATGCTCTTAAGAAACCGACGGGTGACGTCACGCACACTACGAACATATTTTATACAGTCTATGGGTACAGCAGACGCCCTGCGCTGTGAGTGTGTGTGTGTGCTGATACTGTGTTTCTGTCGCAGGTTCCTCCTCAGCCTCGGAGAGCGGTGCCCGTAACTCCGCCTCCTCCGGAGAAACACCGGGAGTTACGACACATTGGTGGGTGTCGGAGAACAAATCGTATTTGACGTTATGCTGCACACACCTGACTGACTGTACCTCTCTCTCTCTCTCTCTCTCTCTCTCTCTCTCTCTCTCTCTCTCTCTCTCTAGACCCGGAAGTGCCAACGAGCGTTTCCTCAACAAGCCCCGCCCCCAGCTCTGTACCTCCTTCTGGACCCTCTCTATCTATCAGCTCCGCCTCCTTAGACTCTGGCTCCTCCCACTCGGGCGTGTCCTCAGATGTCAGTCTTCCCAGCATCAGCAGCACTCCGCCCCCTGTGCCAAAACGAGGCAAGGCTCCGCCCCCTCCTCTGCCTGACCGCTCCCCACAGGAAGAGCCTTTGAAAAACAGCCCAGCACCTCAACTGATCAGCACACAGGCTCCACCCCCTTCTGAAAAGAGGCCGGCGCCTCAGCCAATCAGTCCACAGCCTGCTTCCGAACGCCAATCGGATGTGGAGTGGCCACAGGCCCCGCCCTCTATGTCTCTCAGCCCCCTCGGTAGCCCCACCCAGTCCTCAGCCGTTCCCACGACGATCGGAGCAGAGCTGATTGAACTGGTGCGCAAAAACACCAACCTTAGTTACGAGCTGTCGCGGGTTGCCGTGGGCGTGGTCGTGGGACACCTGCAGAGCGCTCTGCCAACGGCGGCATCCGACTTGGAGCAGGTGCTGCTGTCATTGGTGGAGAGTAAGGTTAGTAGCTCAATAGCTCATCCCTGGACTCATCTATATTGATGACTCTAACGATAACTATACCGATAACTCTAACGATAACTCTAACTATACTGATAACTACACCTAGAACCGTAACAATAACTCTAACTATAACGATAACTATCCCGATAACTCTGATAGCTATAATGATAACTATAACACCCTGACAATAACTGTTTGCGATAACTATATTACCATCCACAAAATGTAAAATATCGTTCTGTTTATTATAGTTAGTGTTATTGTAATAGTTATCATTACAGTTATCGTTACTGCTATAGGTATAAATATTGTTATGGTATAGTTATCGTTACAGCTATTGTACTATTGTTATACGTGTAGTTATCATTATAAGTATAGTTATCGTTACAGCTATTGTAATAGTTATGGTTATAGGAAAGTAAGTAAGCAGGTGCTGCTGTCATTGGTGGAGAGTAAGGTCAGTAGCTCCTCCCTCCCTCACCTGTGCTCAGCTAGTAACGCGCTGGTTCTCCTCAGGATCAGCGGTCGGCGCTCCCGCTAGGACAGGTGTGTCACGACGAGCAGCGGCTGCAGGTGATCTTCGGGGATCTGGCGCGTCACCGTGACGACTCTCAGCAGCGCAGCTGGGCGCTGTACGAAGATCACGCGCTCATCGCATGTTACCTGGAGGAGTTGCTGCAGATACTGGTGAGACGCGTTCATCTGCAGTTATTGACCCGTCAGAGCACAAGCGGTTTGCAGAATGGATCTTTTATATTCATATCATAATTCTGTGGTTTCTTTCAGACTGACGCAGATCCTGAGGTGTGTAAGAAGATGTGTCGTGTGAACGAGTTTGAAGCGGTTCTGTCGCTGGTGTCGTACTATCAGATGGTGAGTCCCCTGCTGATGCATCATGGGAGATAATTAAGGCCTATTCACACGATACATATAACTGTAGCTATAGCAATAACTGTAACATTATCTATAATTATAACTATACCAATAACTCTTACGATAGCTATACAGATAACTCTAACGATAACTAAACCTATAACTGTAGTTATAGCAATAACTAGCGATACCTACACCTAGAACTGTAACGATAACTATACCGATTACTCTTACGATAACTATAACGATAACTATACCGAAAACTATAACGATAACTATAATGATAACTATACCGATAACTCTTACGATAACTATAACGATAACTATACCGATAACTATAATGATAACTATAATGATAACTATACCAGTAACTCTTACGATAACTATAGTTAACTATAGTTATAGTTAAGGTCAGAGGTATAGTTAGTGTTATAGTTAAGGTCAGAGGTGTAGTTAGGGTTATAGTTAAGGTCAGAGGTGTAGTTAGGGTTATAGTTAAGGTCAGAGGTATAGTTAGGGTTATAGTTAAGGTCAGAGGTATAGTTAGTGTTATAGTTAAGGTCAGAGGTATAGTTAGGGTTATAGTTAAGGTCAGAGGTATAGTTAGTGTTATAGTTAAGGTCAGAGGTGTAGTTAGTGTTATAGTTAAGGTCAGAGGTGTAGTTAGAGTTATAGTTAAGGTCAGAGGTGTAGTTAGTGTTATAGTTAAGGTCAGAGGTATAGTTAGGGTTATAGTTAAGGTCAGAGGTATAGTTAGTGTTATAGTTAAGGTCAGAGGTATAGTTAGTGTTATAGTTAAGGTCAGAGGTATAGTTAGTGTTATAGTTAAGGTCAGAGGTATAGTTAGTGTTATAGTTAAGGTCAGAGGTATAGTTAGGGTTACAGTTAAGGTCAGAGGTATAGTTAGTGTTATAGTTAAGGTCAGAGGTATAGTTAGTGTTATAGTTAAGGTCAGAGGTATAGTTAGTGTTATAGTTAGTGTTATAGTTAAGGTCAGAGGTATAGTTAGGGTTATAGTTAAGGTCAGAGGTATAGTTAGTGTTATAGTTAAGGTCAGAGGTATAGTTAGTGTTATAGTTAAGGTCAGAGGTATAGTTAGTGTTATAGTTAAGGTCAGAGGTATAGTTAGGGTTACAGTTAAGGTCAGAGGTATAGTTAGTGTTATAGTTAAGGTCAGAGGTATAGTTAGTGTTATAGTTAAGGTCAGAGGTATAGTTAGTGTTATAGTTAAGGTCAGAGGTATAGTTAGTGTTATAGTTAGTGTTATAGTTAAGGTCAGAGGTATAGTTAGGGTTATAGTTAAGGTCAGAGGTATAGTTAGTGTTATAGTTAAGGTCAGAGGTATAGTTAGTGTTATAGTTAAGGTCAGAGGTATAGTTAGTGTTATAGTTAGGGTTATAGTTAAGGTCAGAGGTATAGTTAGTGTTGTATAGTTAGTGTTATACTTAAGGTCAGAGGTATAGTTAGTGTTATAGTTAAGGTCAGAGGTATAGTTAGTGTTATAGTTAAGGTCAGAGGTATAGTTAGTGTTATAGTTAAGGTCAGAGGTATAGTTAGGGTTATAGTTAAGGTCAGAGGTATAGTTAGTGTTATAGTTAGTGTTATAGTTAAGGTCAGAGGTATAGTTAGTGTTATAGTTAAGGTCAGAGGTATAGTTAGTGTTATAGTTAAGGTCAGAGGTATAGTTAGTGTTATAGTTAAGGTCAGAGGTATAGTTAGTGTTATAGTTAGTGTTATAGTTAAGGTCAGAGGTATAGTTAGGGTTATAGTTAAGGTCAGAGGTATAGTTAGTGTTATAGTTAAGGTCAGAGGTATAGTTAGGGTTATAGTTAAGGTCAGAGGTATAGTTAGGGTTATAGTTAAGGTCAGAGGTATAGTTAGTGTTATAGTTAAGGTCAGAGGTATAGTTAGTGTTATAGTTAAGGTCAGAGGTATAGTTTAGTTAGTGTTATAGTTAAGGTCAGAGGTATAGTTAGTGTTATAGTTAAGGTCAGAGGTATAGTTAGGGTTATAGTTAAGGTCAGAGGTATAGTTAGGGTTATAGTTAAGGTCAGAGGTATAGTTTAGTTAGTGTTATAGTTAAGGTCAGAGGTATAGTTAGGGTTATAGTTAAGGTCAGAGGTATAGTTAGGGTTATAGTTAAGGTCAGAGGTATAGTTTAGTTAGTGTTATAGTTAAGGTCAGAGGTATAGTTAGTGTTATAGTTAAGGTCAGAGGTATAGTTAGGGTTATAGTTAAGGTCAGAGGTATAGTTAGGGTTATAGTTAAGGTCAGAGGTATAGTTTAGTTAGGGTTATAGTTAAGGTCAGAGGTATAGTTAGTGTTATAGTTAAGGTCAGAGGTATAGTTAGGGTTATAGTTAAGGTCAGAGGTATAGTTAGGGTTATAGTTAAGGTCAGAGGTATAGTTAGGGTTATAGTTAAGGTCAGAGGTATAGTTTAGTTAGGGTTATAGTTAAGGTCAGAGGTATAGTTAGGGTTATAGTTAAGGTCAGAGGTATAGTTAGGGTTATAGTTAAGGTCAGAGGTATAGTTAATGTTATAGTTAAGGTCAGAGGTATAGTTAGGGTTATAGTTAAGGTCAGAGGTATAGTTAGGGTTATAGTTAAGGTCAGAGGTATAGTTAGGGTTATAGTTAAGGTCAGAGGTATAGTTAGGGTTATAGTTAAGGTCAGAGGTATAGTTAGTGTTATAGTTAAGGTCAGAGGTATAGTTAGGGTTATAGTTAAGGTCAGAGGTATAGTTAGGGTTATAGTTAAGGTCAGAGGTATAGTTAATGTTATAGTTGTCGTGGTTCTCGGTGAGGGTCACTAACGTGCGTGATGCTCCAGGAGAACCGCGTGTCGCTGCGGCTGCTGCTGCTGAAGGTGTTTGGAGCCATGTGTGGTCTAGACCCCGCGCTGATCTCCACACTCCTCAACTCTGTGCTGACCATGGAGCTGGCGAGAGATCTGCAGACACACACACACGGTCAGTCTCACACACACACACACACAGCTACAGTTATGGTGATGATGTCTCTGCTCGCCAGCTGATGTGTGTGTTGTGTGTGCAGAGCATGAGAAGATGTGCTACAGTGCACTGCTGATGGCCATGGTGTTCTCCACGGGCGAGCAGATCCCGCTGCACCACTACGGTAAGAGACGCTAGCGGTGTGTGTGTGTGTGTGTGTGTGTGTGTGTGTGTGACGGTGTCTGTCTCTCTGTCTCAGAGCATCTGAACGCCGCATTCCTGCAGTTCCTGCTGGATGTGATTGAGGACGGTTTGCCTTCCGACGCCACAGAGCAACTCCCAGATCTCTTCATCAACCTGCTCCTGGCCTTCAACCTCCACCTGAGCGGTACACAACACACACTACACAACACACACTACACTACACAACACAACTCTTCATCAACCTGCTCCTGGCCTTCAACCTCCACCTGAGCGGTACACAACACACACTACACAACACACACTACACTACACAACACAACACAACTCTTCATCAACCTGCTCCTGGCCTTCAACCTCCACCTGAGCGGTACACAACACACACTACACAACACACACTACACTACACAACACAACACAACTCTTCATCAACCTGCTCCTGGCCTTCAACCTCCTCCTGAGCGGTACACAACACACACTACACAACACACACTACACTACACAACACAACACAACTCTTCATCAACCTGCTCCTGTCCTTCAACCTCCACCTGAGCGGTACACAACACACACTACACAACACACACTACACTACACAACACAACACAACTCTTCATCAACCTGCTCCTACTTCAACCTCCACCTGAGCGGTACACAACACACACTACACTACACTACACACACTACAATAAACAACACAACACAACTCTTCATCAACCTGCTCCTGGCCTTCAACCTCCACCTGAGCGGTACACAACACACACTACACTACACACACTACACTACACAACACAACACAACTCTTCATCAACCTGCTCCTGGTCTTCAACCTCCACCTGAGCGGTACACAACACACACTACACTACACTACACAACACAACACAACACAACTCTTCATCAACCTGCTCCTGGCCTTCAACCTCCACCTGAGCGGTACACAACACACACTACACAACACACACTACACTACACAACACAACACAACTCTTCATCAACCTGCTCCTGGCCTTCAACCTCCACCTGAGCGGTACACAACACACACTACACAACACACACTACACTACACAACACAACTCTTCATCAACCTGCTCCTGGCCTTCAACCTCCACCTGAGCGGTACACAACACACACTACACTACACACACTACACTACACAACACAACACAACTCTTCATCAACCTGCTCCTGGTCTTCAACCTCCACCTGAGCGGTACACAACACACACTACACTACACTACACAACACAACACAACACAACTCTTCATCAACCTGCTCCTGGCCTTCAACCTCCACCTGAGCGGTACACAACACACACTACACTACACAACACACACTACACTACACAACACAACTCTTTATCAACCTGCTCCTGGCCTTCAACCTCCACCTGAG
Source organism: Abramis brama (assembly GCA_022829085.1). Taxonomy (NCBI): domain Eukaryota; kingdom Metazoa; phylum Chordata; class Actinopteri; order Cypriniformes; family Leuciscidae; genus Abramis; species Abramis brama. The sequence goes on along the minus strand of CM040773.1, from coordinate 46,240,062 downwards.
CGGTACACAACACACACTACACCACACTACACAACACTACACAACACACACAACACAACTCTTCATCAACCTGCTCCTGGCCTTCAACCTCCACCTGAGCGGTACACAACACACACTACACTAAACAACAACAAAAACAACTCAGACAACACTGACAACTCAAGCAACACAAACAACACAACACCTAGAACTGTAACAATATCTATAACGATAACTATACCTAGAACTGTGATAACTATAACAATAACTATAGCTGTTTGCGATAACTATAAAGATAACTACATTACCATCCACACAACGTACACATTTTGTTCTGTTTATTATAGTTATTGTTATCGTTGTCATAGTTATCGTTATAAATATAGTTATTGTTATAGTTATACAGTCCTCGTTAAAGGTATCGTTATAAGTATAGTTCTCGATATTGTTATACGTATAGTTTTAAGTATAGTTATCGTTATAGGTATAGTTATCGGTATAGGTATAGTTATCGTTATAGGTATAGTTATCGTTATAGGTATAGTTCTCGTTATTGTTATAGGTATAGGTATCGTTATAGGTATAGTTATCGTTATAGGTATAGTTCTCGTTATCGTTATAGGTATAGGTATCGTTATAGGTATAGTTCTCGTTATCGTTATAGGTATAGTTCTCGTTATCGTTATAGGTATAGGTATCGTTATAGGTATAGTTCTCGTTATCGTTATAGATATAGGTATCGTTATAGGTATAGGTATCGTTATAGGTATCATTATAGGTATAGTTATCGTTATAGGTATAGTTATCGTTATAGGTATAGTTCTCGTTATCGTTATAGGTATCGTTATAGGTATGGTATAGTTATCGTTATAGGTATAGGTATCATTATAGGTATAGTTATCGTTATAGGTATAGTTATCGTTATAGGTATAGTTCTCGTTATCGTTATAGGTATAGGTATCATTATAAGTATAGTTATCGTTATAGGTATAGTTAATAGGTATAGTTATCGTTATAGGTATAGGTATCGTTATAGGTATAGTTCTCGTTCTCGTTATAGGTATAGTTATCGTTATAGGTATAGTTCTCGTTATCGTTATAGGTATAGGTATCGTTATAGGTATCGTTATAGGTATAGTTCTCGTTATCGTTATAGGTATAGGTATCGTTATAGGTATAGTTATCGTTATAGGTATCGTTATAGGTATAGTTCTAGTTATCGTTATAGGTATCGTTATAGGTATGGTATAGTTATCGTTATAGGTATAGGTATCGTTATAGGTATAGTTATCGTTATAGGTATAGTTATCGTTATAGGTATAGTTCTCGTTATCGTTATAGGTATAGGTATCGTTATAAGTATAGGTATCATTATAGGTATAGTTATCGTTATCGTTATAGGTATAGGTATCGTTATAGGTATAGTTATCGTTATAGGTATAGGTATCATTAGGTATAGTTATCGTTATCGTTATAGGTATAGGTATCGTTATAGGTATAGTTATCGTTATAGGTATTATTATAGGTATAGTTCTCGTTATCGTTATAGGTATAGGTATCGTTATAGGTATAGTTATCGTTATAGGTATAGGTATCATTATAGGTATAGGTATCGTTATAGGTATAGGTATCGTTATAGGTATAGTTATCGTTATAGGTATAGTTCTAGTTATCGTTATAGGTATCGTTATAGGTATGGTATAGTTATCGTTATAGGTATAGGTATCGTTATAGGTATAGTTATCGTTATAGGTATAGTTATCGTTATAGGTATAGTTCTCGTTATCGTTATAGGTATAGGTATCATTATAGGTATAGTTATCGTTATAGGTATAGGTATCGTTATAGGTATAGTTATCGTTATAGGTATCGTTATAGGTATCATTATAGGTATAGTTCTCGTTATCGTTATAGGTATAGGTATCGTTATAGGTATCGTTATTGTTACAACACAAACAACACAAAACCTTCCCTTACAATTAGTTTCAATGTGTAAATTACTTTTCATCTTTTATTATTATCATTATTAACGACTCGTCACATGTGTTTGTGTTTGCTGCCCCCTGCAGTGCCGGAGACTAACATGGTGATGCAGGCGCTGATCAAGAGACGCAACGTGAAGATTCTCACAGAGAAACTCTCATTACTGCTCAACAGAGGAGGTGAGACACTCACACACACACACACACACACACTCTCACACACACACACACACACACACTCTCACACACACACACACACACATACACGCACTAACACACACACACTCATACACACACTAACACACTCACACACGCACTAACACACACGCACTAACACACACACACTCATACACGCACTAACACACACACGCACTAACACAGACACTCATACACGCACTAACACACACACACTCATACAGACGCACTAACACACACACTCATACACACTCATACACACGCACTAACACACACACACTCATACACGCACTAACACACACACACACACACACACGCACTAACACACACACACACACGCACTAACACACACACACTCATACACGCACTAACACACACACACTCATACACGCACTAACACACACACGCACTAACACAGACACTCATACACGCACTAACACACACGCACTAACACACACACACACACACACGCACTAACACACACACACACACACACGCACTAACACACACACACACACGCACTAACACACACACACACACGCACTAACACACACACACTCATACACGCACTAACACACACACACTCATACACGCACTAACACAGACACTCATACACGCACTAACACACACACACACTCATACACGCACTAACACACACACACACTCATACACGCACTAACACACACACACACTCATACACGCACTAACACACACACACACTCATACACGCACTAACACACACACACACACGCACTAGCACAGACACTCATACACGCACTAACACACACACACTCATACACGCACTAACACACACTCATACACGCACTAACACACTCATACACGCACTAACACACACACACACACTCATACACACACACTCACACACACACTCATACACGCACTAACACACACACGCACTAACACACATACTCATACACACACACACACACTCATACACACACACTCATACACGCACTAACACACACACTCATACACGCACTAACACACACACACTCACTAACACACGCACTAACACACACACTCATTCACGCACTAACACACACACATTCATACATGCACTAACACACACCCTCCTACACACACTAACACACACACACACTCATACACGCACTAACACACACTCATACACGCACTAACACACACTCATACACGCACTAACACACACACTCATACACGCACACACACTCATACACGCACTCACACACTCATACACACACTAACACACACACACACACGCACACACACTCACACTTTTGTCATTGAGAGGAAAGCTCAGCATGTTTACATATTCATCTAAGTGTATGTTTTTTTGTGTGTGTGTGTGCAGAGGACCCAGTCTGTGTGTTCACACACTCTCCTCCAGCGCCTCACGCTGTGCTGAAGTTCCTGCAGGACGTGTTCTCCAGCCGCGACACGTCAGACATCTTCTACCGCTCGGACCTGATGGTGATGATCGACGTCGCAGTGAGGCAGATCTCAGACCTGTCGCCTGGAGACCGAGTGAGTCATGTGACCTGCGCTGCGAGAGGTCATGTGACCTGCGCTGCGAGAGGTCATGTGACCTGCGCTGCGAGAGGTCATGTGACCTGCGCTGCGAGAGGTCATGTGACCTGCGCTGCGAGAGGTCATGTGACCTGCGCTGCGAGAGGTCATGTGACCTGCGCTGCGAGAGGTCATGTGACCTGCGCTGCGAGAGGTCATGTGACCTGCGCTGCGAGAGGTCATGTGACCTGCGCTGCGAGAGGTCATGTGACGCGTGTCTCTCTCTCTCTTCAGATGCGGATGGAGTATCTGTCTCTGATGCTCAACATCATGCGCTCCACTGATTACCTGGAGCACCGGCACCGGCTGACGGACCTGCGCGCTGCGCTGCAGAGGATTCTGGGAGAGGAGGATTGTGGGAAGGATGCGGGAGCCAGCGGACAGATGGACAGACTCATCGTGCAGCAGATCTACCAGGAGTTTCCTCACATCTGATCAGTGCTAACCCTGCTAGTCTTACTGCTAACCCTTCACTAGCCGCTTACAACGTGTTCGTATCATTCAGTTCCATTAGTGACCTTTGACCCTCTGATCAATAACGCTAACCCTCTAACGAGAGCCCTAACTATACTCGCCGGTTCGTGGAATATGAGTTTACAGTATTAATACATTGATCTGTGTGTCTCACTGCTAAATGATCTATTTTTCCTCTTTTGGGTTTGTGTTCAGAATGGAAACGTAACAATATATTTTCTTAACGGTGAAAGACTAATAAACTGCTGCTATCCTCCTAATGCACCCGAAATATGTGTGTGTGTGATTTTTTTTAAACCTGTAATGTATATTGTATGGAAGCCATATTATCCACATGACATACTGAGACATTTATGAGATGCAAAGTCGAAATTATGAGCCGCTTATATGCTGATTTAGTCAAGATTATATCAAAGCAGCTTCACAGTCATAACAGGAAAATAATACAACAAAGTTTGTTTCTAGAAGAAAATTGCGTCATCGTCCACCCTAAGTAAGGCAGATCAATAATGTTGAATATTAAATTGTTGAAGATTAGCCTAATATTAATCTAAATATTAAGTTTAGCAGCGGCAACAATCATCTATACATGAATAACGACAAGGACAAACTTTTGATAGATCTCTAATTATAACTGAAAAGTTATTAATTCAAATAATTAAAAATAATATAATGATAATTAACATTTATTAAAATGCTGCTGTCATAATGCACCTGAAATATGTGTATGTGTCTGTGTGTGTTTTTTTAAACCTATAATGTATATTGTACGGAAGACATTTTATCCACATAAGAAAATAATAATGCTTTTGTATATCTAAATGATGACATACTGTTATCTGAGATGAAATGTTTTTGATGTAAAAAGTCAAAAGTATGACATGCTAATTCATTTATCAGATGAAAGTCGAAATTATGACAAAAAGACAAAATTATGACAGTATAGGTCATATTTATGAGATGCAAAGTCGAAATGTTATTAGAGCCGCTTCTGTGATGATTACAGCGGTCTGAACAATCATATGAAGAATGGCAAGGACAAAGTTTTGATGGATCTAATTAAAAATACAAACTACATAGTTATTATATATAAGTGAAGAGTTATTATATAGTTATTGTGCGAATGATCTGCTAAGCTCCACCCGTTCCAGTGCTGCGGTCCGTCGGTGAAATAGTTCCGGGTGTGTGTGTTCTTGTGTGTGTGTGTGTGTGTGTGTGTGTGTGTGTATGTGTGTGAAAGGTCACGGCTGAGACTCACCGCTGAAAACACCTGTCTATCTGTCATTAGTCCGTCATTGTGTTTCTCTCAGACACACACACTGATTCCTCTCCGACTCGCCGGACCGAGCCGATCATGTCGAAGCCGCAGCCCATCAGCCCGATGAAGAACTTCTTCGCCGGCGGCTTCGGGGGAGTTTGCCTAGTGTTCGCTGGACACCCGCTGGACACCATCAAAGTAACAACATTCATTATTATTCAGCTTATTTTCATTGTTTAGTGTTCGCTGGATATTATCAAGGCCAAAGTATTAGTCCTTGCTGTCATTATATTAGTCATTCACTTTGATAAATGGTTCATACAGCATTATTTTAGGTATATAGTACAGTATGTGTAATGTTATAGTACACATGATGTGTTTCTGTTTATGTTAAATGTGGTCTGAAGAATCTACAGAGAAGTTTGAAAAATTTGAGCCTGGAAAAGAATGGAATTTTGAAGAGGAACACAGGAAGCCTTTATAAATGTTATATATAAGTTGTGTACACGTGTTATTGTCAGTGGGGTGTGTGAGATAACCCCTGGATTTGTGACCTTTGACCTGGATCTGTTTGTGTGGTCAGTAGTGTCTTATTGATCGGTGTGTTTTCCTGTGATCATGCGCAGGTGCGACTGCAAACGCAGCCCAAACCCCGTCCAGGTGAATCTGCGCTTTACAGGGGGACGTTCGACTGCTGCAAGAAAACCCTGGCGAAAGAGGTGCGTGTGTCTCACTGCGCCTGTCTCACTGCGCCTGTCTCACTGCGTCTGTCTCACTACATCTGTCTCACTGCACCTGTCTCACTGCACCTGTCTAACTGCGTCTGTCTCACTGCGTACATCTGTCTCACTGCGTCTGTCTCACTACATCTGTCTCACTGCGTCTGTCTCACTGCGTCTGTCTCACTGCATCTGTCTCACTGCGTCTGTCTCACTACATCTGTCTCACTACATCTGTCTCACTGCACCTGTCTCACTGCATCTGTCTCACTGCGTCTGTCTCACTACATCTGTCTCACTGCGCCTGTCTCACTGCATCTGTCTCACTGCGTCTGTGTCACTGCATCTGTCTCACTGCACCTGTCTCACTGCGTCTGTGTCACTGCATCTGTCTCACTGCGTCTGTCTCACTGCATCTGTCTCACTGCACCTGTCTCACTGCACCTGTCTCACTGCGTCTGTGTCACTGCATCTGTCTCACTGCGCCTGTCTCACTGCGTCTGTCTCACTACATCTGTCTCACTGCACCTGTCTCACTGCATCTGTCTCACTGCGTCTGTCTCACTACATCTGTCTCACTGCACCTGTCTCACTGCACCTGTCTAACTGCGTCTGTCTCACTGCGTACATCTGTCTCACTGCGTCTGTCTCACTACATCTGTCTCACTGCGTCTGTCTCACTGCGTCTGTCTCACTGCATCTGTCTCACTGCGTCTGTCTCACTGCATCTGTCTCATTGCGTCTGTCTCACTGCATCTGTCTCACTGCACCTGTCTCACTGCACCTGTCTCACTGCGTCTGTCTCACTGCGTCTGTCTCACTACATCTGTCTCACTGCATCTGTCTCACTACATCTGTCTCACTGCGTGTGTCTCACTGCACCTGTCTCACTGCGTCTGTCTCACTGCGTCTGTCTCACTGCACCTGTCTCACTGCGTCTGTCTCACTGCGTCTGTGTCACTGCATCTGTCTCACTGCACCTGTCTCACTGCGCCTGTCTCACTGCGTCTGTCTCACTGCGTCTGTCTCACTGCGCCTGTCTCACTGCGTCTGTCTCACTGCGTCTGTGTCACTGCATCTGTCTCACTGCACCTGTCTCACTGCGTCTGTGTCACTGCATCTGTCTCACTGCACCTGTCTCACTGCGTCTGTGTCACTGCATCTGTCTCACTGCACCTGTCTCACTGCACCTGTCTCACTGCGTCTGTGTCACTGCATCTGTCTCACTGCGTCTGTCTCACTGCACCTGTCTCACTGCGTCTGTCTCACTGCGTCTGTCTCACTGCACCTGTCTCACTGCACCTCTCACTACATCTGTCTCACTGCGTCTGTCTCACTGCATCTGTCTCACTGCATCTGTCTCACTGCATCTGTCTCACTGCACCTGTCTCACTGCGTCTGTCTCACTCAGGGTCTGCGAGGGCTCTATAAGGGCATGGCATCTCTCTGCACCTGTCTGTCTCACTGCACCTGTCTGTCTCACTGCACCTGTCTGTCTCTCTCAGGGTCTGCGAGGGCTCTATAAGGGCATGGCATCTCTCTGCACCTGTCTGTCTCACTGCACCTGTCTGTCTCACTGCACCTGTCTGTCTCACTACACCTGTCTGTCTCTCTCAGGGTCTGCGAGGGCTCTATAAGGGCATGGCGGCCCCCATCATCGGAGTCACGCCCATGTTCGCCGTCTGCTTCTTCGGATTCGGCCTCGGGAAGAAGCTTCAGCAGAAAACACCGGACGACGCTCTGACGTGAGGCGCTGATGATGATCAGATTAATTCAGTTATTATCCTTTTGATCTGGGGTGAAGCAAATGGAAGCCATTAATGCCAAATTAGAAACAAAATCATGCATGAGATTTAAAAAGTCAAAAGGTCATAATTATGAGATAAATTTGTGTGTGTGGTGTGTATCTCTGTGTGTGTATCTGTGTGTGTGTGTGTGTGTGTATCTGTGTCTGTGTGTGTGTGTGTATCTGTGTGTGTGGTGTGTATCTGTGTGTGTGGTGTGTATCTGTTTGTTTGTGTGTGTGTGTGTGTGTGTGTGTGTGTGTGTGTGTCAGGTATCCGCAGCTGTTCGCGGCCGGTATGCTCTCAGGTGTTTTCACCACGGCCATCATGGCTCCAGGAGAGAGAATCAAATGCCTCCTGCAGGTGAGAGACACACGTGTTTGACTTTTCCACATGTGAACCGTGTGTGTGTGTGTGTGTATGACGAGTGTGTGTGTGTGTGTGTGCAGATCCAGGCGGCGACTGGAGAGGTGAAGTACTCGGGGCCGATGGACTGTGTGAAGCAGCTGTACAGAGAGAACGGCCTCCGCAGCATCTATAAAGGCACGGCTCTGACACTCATGAGAGGTAAAACACTGTTTACCCACGTTACAGATTACCCACGTTACAGATTACCCACGTTACAGATTACCCACGTTACAGATTACCCACGTTACAGTTTACCCACGTTACAGTTTACAGTTTACCCACGTTACAGATTACCCTCGTTGCAGTTTACCCACGTTACAGATTACCCTCGTTACAGTTTACCCACGTTACAGATTACCCACGTTACAGATTACCCACGTTACAGTTTACCCACGTTACAGATTACAGTTTACCCACGTTACAGATTACCCTCGTTACAGTTTACCCACGTTACAGATTACCCATGTTACAGATTACCCACGTTACAGTTTACCCACGTTACAGTTTACCCACGTTACAGATTACCCACGTTACAGATTACCCACGTTACAGTTTACCCTCGTTGCAGTTTACCCACGTTACAGTTTACCCTCGTTACAGATTACCCACGTTACAGTTTACCCACGTTACAGATTACCCTCGTTGCAGTTTACCCACGTTACAGATTACCCTCGTTACAGTTTACCCACGTTACAGATTACCCACGTTACAGTTTACCCACGTTACAGTTTACCCACGTTACAGATTACCCACGTTACAGATTACCCCCGTTACAGTTTACCCACGTTACAGTTTACAGTTTACCCACGTTACAGATTACCCTCGTTGCAGTTTACCCACGTTACAGATTACCCTCGTTACAGATTACCCACGTTACAGTTTACCCACGTTACAGTTTACCCACGTTACAGATTACCCACGTTACAGATTACCCTCGTTACAGTTTACCCACGTTACAGATTACCCACGTTACAGTTTACCCTCGTTGCAGTTTACCCACGTTACAGATTACCCACGTTACAGATTACCCTCGTTACAGTTTACCCACGTTACAGATTACCCACGTTACAGTTTACCCACGTTACAGTTTACCCACGTTACAGATTACCCTCGTTGCAGTTTACCCACGTTACAGATTACCCACGTTACAGTTTACCCACGTTACAGTTTACCCACGTTACAGTTTACCCACGTTACAGATTACCCTCGTTGCAGTTTACCCTCGTTACAGTTTACCCACGTTACAGATTACCCACGTTACAGATTACCCACGTTACAGTTTACCCACGTTACAGATTACCCACGTTACAGATTACCCTCGTTACAGTTTACCCACGTTACAGTTTTCCCACGTTAGATTACCCACGTTACAGTTTACCCACGTTACAGTTTACAGTTTACCCACGTTACAGATTACCCTCGTTGCAGTTTACCCACGTTACAGATTACCCTCGTTACAGTTTACCCACGTTACAGATTACCCACGTTACAGATTACCCACGTTACAGTTTACCCTCGTTGCAGTTTACCCACGTTACAGATTACCCTCGTTACAGTTTACCCACGTTACAGTTTACCCACGTTAGATTACCCACGTTACAGTTTACCCACGTTACAGTTTACAGTTTACCCACGTTACAGATTACCCTCGTTGCAGTTTACCCACGTTACAGATTACCCTCGTTACAGTTTACCCACGTTACAGATTACCCACGTTACAGATTACCCACGTTACAGTTTACCCTCGTTGCAGTTTACCCACGTTACAGATTACCCTCGTTACAGTTTACCCACGTTACAGTTTACCCTTGTTACTCTTTATCCTCGTTACAGTTTACCCTCGTTACTCTTTACCCTCGTTACAGTTTACCCTCGTTAGTTTACCTTCGTTACAGTTTACCCTCGTTACAGTTTACCCACGTTACAGTTTACCCTCGTTAGTTTACCCTCGTTACAGTTTACCCACGTTACAGTTTACCCACGTTACAGATTACCCACGTTACAGTTTATCCACGTTACAGATTACCCTCGTTACAGATTACCCACGTTACAGTTTACCCACGTTACAGTTTACCCTCGTTACAGATTACCCACGTTACAGTTTATCCACGTTACAGATTACCCTCGTTACAGATTACCCACGTTACAGTTTACCCACGTTACAGTTTACCCTCGTTACAGATTACCCACGTTACAGTTTATCCACGTTACAGATTACCCTCGTTACAGATTACCCACGTTAGTTTACCCACGTTACAGTTTACCCACGTTACAGTTTACCCTCGTTACAGATTACCCACGTTACAGATTACCCACGTTACAGTTTACCCTCGTTACAGATTACCCACGTTACAGATTACCCACGTTACAGTTTACCCTCGTTAGTTTACCCTCGTTAGTTTACCCTCGTTAGTTTACCCACGTTACAGTTTACCCACGTTACAGTTTACCCACGTTACAGTTTATCCACGTTACAGTTTACCCTCGTTAGTTTACCCTCGTTAGTTTACTCTCGTTAGTTTACCCACGTTACAGATTACCCACGTTACAGTTTACCCACGTTACAGTTTACCCACGTTAGTTTATCCACGTTACAGTTTACCCTCGTTAGTTTACCCTCGTTAGTTTACCCTCGTTAGTTTACCCTCGTTAGTTTACCCACGTTACAGATTACCCACGTTACAGATTACCCTCGTTACTCTTTATCCTCGTTACAGTTTACCCTCGTTACTCTTTATCCTCGTTACAGTTTACCCTCGTTACTCTTTATCCTCGTTACAGTTTACCCTCGTTACTCTTTACCCTCGTTACAGTTTACCCTCGTTAGTTTACCTTCGTTACAGTTTACCCTCGTTACAGTTTATCCACGTTACAGTTTACCCTCGTTACAGTTTATCCACGTTACAGATTACCCTCGTTACAGATTACCCACGTTACAGTTTACCCACGTTACAGATTACCCACGTTACAGTTTACCCACGTTACAGATTACCCACGTTACAGATAACCCACGTTACAGTTTATCCACGTTACAGTTTACCCTCGTTACAGATTACCCACGTTACAGTTTATCCACGTTACAGTTTACCCTCGTTACAGATTACCCTCGTTACAGTTTATCCACGTTACAGTTTACCCTCGTTACAGATTACCCTCGTTACAGATTACCCACGTTACAGTTTATCCACGTTACAGATTACCCACGTTACAGTTTATCCACGTTACAGATTACCCTCGTTACAGATTACCCACGTTACAGTTTATCCACGTTACAGTTTACCCTCGTCAGTTTACCCACGTTACAGTTTATCCACGTTACAGTTTACCCTCGTTACAGATTACCCACGTTACAGTTTACCCTCGTTACAGATTACCCACGTTACAGTTTACCCACGTTACAGATTACCCACGTTACAGTTTACCCTCGTTACAGATTACCCACGTTACAGTTTATCCACGTTACAGATTACCCTCGTTACAGATTACCCACGTTACAGTTTACCCACGTTACAGTTTACCCTCGTTACAGTTTATCCACGTTACAGTTTACCCTCGTTACAGTTTACCCACGTTACAGTTTACCCTCGTTACAGTTTACCCACGTTACAGTTTACCCACGTTACAGTTTATCCTCGTTACAGTTTATCCTCGTTACAGTTTACCCTCGTTACAGTTTATCCTCGTTACAGTTTACCCTCGTTACAGTTTACCCACGTTACAGTTTACCCTCGTTACAGTTTACCCACGTTACAGTTTACCCACGTTACAGTTTATCCTCGTTACAGTTTATCCTCGTTACAGTTTACCCTCGTTACAGTTTATCCTCGTTACAGTTTACCCACGTTACAGTTTACCCTTGTTACTCTTTATCCTCGTTACAGTTTACCCTCGTTACAGTTTACCCTCGTTACAGATTACCCACGTTACAGTTTACCCACGTTACAGTTTACCCACGTTACAGTTTACCCTCGTTACAGATTACCCACGTTACAGATTACCCACGTTACAGTTTATCCACGTTACAGATTACCCTCGTTACAGATTACCCACGTTACAGTTTACCCACGTTACAGTTTACCCACGTTACAGTTTACCCACGTTACAGTTTATCCACGTTACAGTTTACCCTCGTTAGTTTACCCTCGTTAGTTTACTCTCGTTAGTTTACCCACGTTACAGTTTACCCACGTTACAGTTTACCCACGTTACAGTTTACCCACGTTACAGTTTACCCACGTTACAGTTTATCCACGTTACAGTTTACCCTCGTTAGTTTACCCTCGTTAGTTTACTCTCGTTAGTTTACCCACGTTACAGATTACCCACGTTACAGTTTACCCACGTTACAGTTTACCCACGTTAGTTTATCCACGTTACAGTTTACCCTCGTTAGTTTACCCTCGTTAGTTTACCCTCGTTAGTTTACCCTCGTTAGTTTACCCACGTTACAGATTACCCACGTTACAGATTACCCTCGTTACTCTTTATCCTCGTTACAGTTTACCCTCGTTACTCTTTATCCTCGTTACAGTTTACCCTCGTTACTCTTTACCCTCGTTACAGTTTACCCTCGTTAGTTTACCCACGTTGCAGTTTACCCACGTTGCAGTTTACCCACGTTACAGTTTACCCACGTTACAGATTACCCACGTTACAGATTACCAACGTTACAGTTTACCCACGTTACAGTTTACCCTCGTTACAGATTACCCACGTTACAGATTACCCACGTTACAGATTACCCACGTTACAGTTTACCCACGTTACAGTTTATCCACGTTACAGTTTACCCTCGTTACAGATTACCCACGTTACAGTTTATCCACGTTACAGATTACCCTCGTTACAGATTACCCACGTTACAGTTTATCCACGTTACAGTTTACCCTCGTCAGTTTACCCACGTTACAGTTTATCCACGTTACAGTTTACCCTCGTTACAGATTACCCACGTTACAGTTTATCCACGTTACAGTTTACCCTCGTTACAGATTACCCACGTTACAGTTTACCCACGTTGCAGATTACCCACGTTACAGTTTATCCTCGTTACAATTTATCCTCGTTACAATTTACCCTCGTTACAGTTTACCCACGTTACAGTTTACCCTCGTTACAGTTTACCCACGTTACAGTTTACCCTCGTTACAGTTTACCCACGTTACAGTTTACCCTCGTTACAGTTTACCCACGTTACAGTTTACCCACGTTACAGTTTATCCACGTTACAGTTTATCCTCGTTACAATTTATCCTCGTTACAATTTACCCTCGTTACAGTTTATCCTCGTTACAGTTTACCCACGTTACAGTTTACCCTCGTTACTCTTTATCCTCGTTACAGTTTACCCTCGTTACTCTTTACCCTCGTTACAGTTTACCCACGTTACAGTTTACCCACGTTACAGTTTACCCTCGTTACTCTTTATCCTCGTTACAGTTTACCCTCGTTACTCTTTACCCTCGTTACAGTTTACCCTCGTTAGTTTACCTTCGTTACAGTTTACCCTCGTTACAGTTTATCCACGTTACAGTTTACCCTCGTTAGTTTACCCTCGTTACAGTTTATCCACGTTACAGTTTACCCTCGTTACAGTTTACCCACGTTACAGTTTACCCACGTTACAGTTTACCCTCGTTACAGTTTACCCTCGTTACAGTTTACCCTCGTTACAGTTTACCCACGTTACAGTTTACCCACGTTACAGTTTACCCACGTTACAGTTTACCCTCGTTACAGTTTACCCTCGTTACAGTTTACCCACGTTACAGTTTACCCTCGTTACAGTTTACCCACGTTACAGTTTACCCACGTTACAGTTTATCCTCGTTACAATTTATCCTCGTTACAATTTACCCTCGTTACAATTTACCCTCGTTACAGTTTATCCTCGTTACAGTTTACCCACGTTACAGTTTACCCTCGTTACTCTTTATCCTCGTTACAGTTTACCCTCGTTACTCTTTACCCTCGTTACAGTTTACCCACGTTACAGTTTACCCTCGTTACAGTTTACCCACGTTACAGTTTACCCACGTTACAGTTTACCCACGTTACAGTTTATCCTCGTTACAATTTACCCTCGTTACAGTTTATCCTCGTTACAATTTACCCACGTTACAGTTTACCCTCGTTACTCTTTATCCTCGTTACAGTTTACCCTCGTTACTCTTTACCCTCGTTACAGTTTACCCTCGTTAGTTTACCTTCGTTACAGTTTACCCTCGTTACAGTTTATCCACGTTACAGTTTACCCTCGTTAGTTTACCCTCGTTACAGTTTATCCACGTTACAGTTTACCCTCGTTACAGTTTACCCACGTTACAGTTTACCCTCGTTACAGTTTACCCTCGTTACAGTTTACCCACGTTACAGTTTACCCACGTTACAGTTTATCCACGCGCTCAATTGTTAACTAAGAAACTAAAACTATTAAAAACAGTTCCTTTAATTGAAATAAAGCTGAAATGAAGTATAAATATTAGTTGAAAAACTACACAAACATTAGACATTAGTTTGATGTGATGCTGATGTCAGATGATTGACAGCTGTCACTCTGTGTCTCAGATGTGCCAGCCAGTGGAATGTACTTCATGACGTACGAGTGGCTGAAGTACTCGCTCACGCCGGAGGGCAAGAGGTCAGTCGGGTCACATGACCAACGCTTATTACTCGATCCATCTGCCCGATCTCATGTGTGTGTGTGTGTGTGTGTGTAATCAACAGCCCGACAGAGCTCAGCGTTCCCAGCATCCTCTTTGCTGGTGGAATGGCGGGGATCTTCAACTGGGCCGTGGCGATTCCTCCCGACGTGCTGAAGTCTCGTTTCCAGACCGGTGCGTGTGTGTGTGAGAGTGTGTGACGCGTGACGTGCTTCAGGATCCGTTGGCTGTGTGCGGAAGCTCTGTGTGTGTGTGTGTGAGTGACAGTGTGTGTGTTGATCCGCAGCTCCTGAAGGCAAGTATCCGAACGGGTTCCGGGACGTCCTGCGAGAGCTGGTGCGTGAGGAGGGCATCGGCTCGCTCTACAAGGGCTTCAGTGCTGTGATGCTCAGAGCGTTTCCAGCTAATGCGGTACGACGCGCTTAACACTACAGGGTCACACACACACACACACACACGGTACGACGCACTCAACACTACAGGGTCACATGAGGGTCAAACTGGCTCAGATTTCTCTCGTTTTACCGCCCAACTCTTTCATTTCACTCTTTTTTCTCCTTCAATTCTCACAAATTTCTCTCATTGCTTTTGGTGATGCTTTAATTCTTCCATTTAAATCACTGTAAATTAACAAATAATCAATACCCCTAAATAATGAATAAAGGACACATTTTAAAACTTTAAATAACATGTCACAACAAAAAAAATCTTCATGGAATACAAAAATAAGATTTATTTTCTTAGAATATATTTTATTTTAATCAATTTTTTTTCTTTTCCCATTTCTGCCACATAAGAAAATAAATCCTTCTTTGGCAAATCATAATTATGAGATAAAAGTCAATTATGACAAATAAATAAACATTTTCCACATTTTATCTCATAATTACGACTTTAATTTAATAGTTCACTTTTTATGTCATAACTTCCACTGTTTATCTCATAAATGCAACTTATGTTTAATAGTTTGCTTTTTATGTCATAATTTCACATTTTAATCTCATAATTATGACTAAATTTAATAAATCACTTTTATATCATAATTTTAACTTTTTATCTCATAATTATGAATTTCATTCAATTAATCATTTTTGTCACAAATAATAATAACAAATATTATAATAATGATTTTTTAATTTAATAAATTACCTTTATGTCATAATTTCAACTATCATGATTCTGATCAACCCGAGGCTTGCACAGGAAGTGTGACCTGGACAACTCAATGAAGTCAATGATCTGTCCCACTTCCAGCAGGTCAATAACACTGTTCCCCGTTTCCCTCAGGCCTGTTTTCTGGGCTTTGAAGTGGCCATGAAGTTTCTGAACTGGATCGCTCCAAATCTGTGATCCAGAGCCAGAAGTGACACCAGAACACGCGTGTGAGCCGGCGTACAGATTGGCACGGGGCGGTCCCGACAGAGCAACCCGACGGACTATAGCACATGTTAATGAATGTCTCGCTGCTTTATGATTTAGAGGAGGATTTTAATCCGTAATAGTGCCTTATAACAGACTGTGAACCGGTTTCTGCCTTCAGGGAAACGGAATGTTTATCATGTAAAACCCATGAACCGTAAACCTCTGTACATGAGCACGCTTATACAGTCTCTGCCTTCGCCCTCATGACAGGAATCCAGTACACAGTCAAGGCCTGTTTCTTTAATTGTTTTGTTCATTTTGCTTAATTCTCTGTTATTATCACCTACATCATGTACATAAATAAATGTATATTGATCATTTTCATATGATGCTGTATTGATTTGTGTTTCCCGCCTCTGTCCTCATGTTATCTTACCTCTAAATCTATTTTATATCATAATTTCAACTTTTTTATGTCATAATTTCAACTATTTATGCCATAATTACGACTTTAATTTAATAAACCGCATTTATATCATAATTTCAATCTCATAAATTGACTTTTACACAGCAAAATCCTCAGAGTTAAATGAACTCTCCTCAGAGTACATAGTGTTAAACTAACTCTGAATCCACCTGCTCCGGCTTTGCAGCCTTGGCTAAATGAAGTTTACACGAGACAATGATCTGAGATGTCATCGCTCTGCTGCACAATTTCAACGGCATCAACATCTATTCCATGTGATAATATTAGATCTAGAGTATGATTACGACGATGAGTGGGTCCTGGCACGTGTTGTCTAACTCCAATAGAGTTCAGAATGTCAATGCCAATCCCAATGCATCTTTTTCGTTATCTACATGTATATTAAAATCACCAACAATTAGGACTTTTATCTGCAGCCAGTACTAACTCTGATAGAAAGTCTGCAAATTCTGTGATAAAGTCTGTATGGTGCCCTGGTGGCCTGTATACAGTAGCCAGCACAAATCTCAAACGTGATTCATCATTTACACTATATATTGCTACATTAAGCACTAACACATCAAAAGAATTATATTTGAAACTAGACTTCTTAGTAATTCTGAAAATATTACTATAAATTACAGCAACTCCTCCCCCTTTGCGTTTCAGACGAGGCTCATGTTTATAACAGTAATCTTGCGGGGTGGACTCATTTAAAGTAATGTAATCGTTTGGTTTTAGCCAGGTTTCTGTCAAACACAGCACATCTAGGTTATAGTCTATAATCATATCATTAACAATGAGTGCTTTTGAAGTAAGCGATCGAATATTCAGCAACCCGAGCTTTAGCATTTGCTCATCTGTATTATAGCTGTTTTCTATTTGTTGAACATCAATTACATTTTTACCCTTAGATGGGTTCAACAGGTCAGGTCTGCCTCAAAAACTTTTCCAATTGTCTATGAATTCTATATTATTTTGCGGACACCACTTAGACAGCCAGCGATTGAGAGAGGCCAATCTACTGACTATCTCATCACTCCTGCGAACAGGAAGGGGGCCAGAGCAAATTACAGTGCCTGACGTCGTACTTGCGAGTTCACACACCTCTTTAATATTAATTTTGGTGATCTCCGACTGGCGGAGTCGAACATCATTAGTGCCGACGTGAATAATAATCTTAGAGAATTTACGATTAGCATTAGCCAGCACTTGCTTTGATGTCAGGCGCTCTGGCTCCCGGTAAACATGTGACTATGGTGGCTGGTGTCTCTATTTTCACGTTCCATGTAATTGAATCGCCAATAACTAGGGCACATTCATCAGGAGTGGGGAGAATCTATTTAATGTTGTTATCGGAACGGAAGAGTGGTGTTTTGTCCCACGACTACAGCGTCTCACCATCACCCAGTTGCCCTGCTGCACGGGCTCTACTACAGCCGGAACTGAACACTGTACAGAGTTCCCTAAGCTAGTCGCATCCAAAGCAGTATCTAAAGCCCTTGCATGCTTACTATCGTCGATTAAAGTTTGGATGCGTGTCTCTAGTTCCGAAATATTTCCCGTCAGCTTTACTATCTCCCTGCATTTATCACATGTAAATCCTGTGCTGACAGAGAAGGCTATGCTAAACATGTTAGCAGCTACATGAGGTGCAGGTGACAATAAGAGGAGAAGATGACATGACTCACTGTGTTTGTTGACTGATCCTACTCACCTAAGTTGTTTGATGGACTCGTAAAAAGGCGCGAGCGCGTGAGAAAAAAATTAAAAATAAATAAAGAGCAAACGGATGGCACGCTAACAGGCTAGCGAATTACTAGCGTGTTGTGCTAGCAATAATGATTTAAATAATGATTCAAAACAGAAAGATATACGAAGCTTTCAGACGCACACCAGCGCAGCAACAGGAGCCTAATGTGAGCTTGTGGTCTTTGTAACAGTGTTTAACAAAATACATAATTTTGTTGCAAAGGAAGCCAGAAACAAAGATGATCAGGTGATTTTGTTTTCATCATCATAAAGTAGAAAAAAATCACAAATTTGATCCCTGACCAAAAGTGGTTATTTGTTATTAATAGACTATATTCACCAACACAACTTTGTTGCATAGGATCAGACTTTCTGAATTTTTATTTTTAAATACAATATGGCAAGTTTTTTGTAGACACACACAGACATCAAGAATCAGCATTTGAATCTCAACAATGGTGACATGCTTAGTGCCGCAATGCATGATGGGAGCCATGAGTTTTATACTAAATTGGCACCCAGCATCCATTGCTGCATGAAGCATGTCACCATTGCTGAGATTCAAATGCTGATTCTTGATGTCTGTGTGTTTGTTAGGGATGGGCAAATGAAGCCTCATGAGGCACTGAGGCTTTTCCCTAATTGTTTCGGAAGTAGATTCAAAGCTTTGAGAGTGTTGCAAACAGCGCCATCTGGGGTTTGGGAAAAAATAGGGCAGCCAAAATCCTGTGAAAGAAGCAGCCACCACGCTTTCCCTAGTTTCATGTTACGTGCACAAAAAAAGCCTAACAGTGCGTGTGAGTGTATGACTGGGTATTTAAAAATGTAATTGAATAAGTCTGAATGAAAACTTACTTGTAAAGTACGATCTGTGGGTTCGGACATGCAAAATGAATCGCGCACGTGATTTGACAGAAAGTTAACAACACAAGCCTCGAACCGCGGCTTCATCTGGACCATGCTCGACGCGAGCTCCGACGCCTCGGCTCCAAGGGTCACATCACTAGTTGTCATGTCTAAAGATTTCTTTCCCATAATGTATTTTAAAATTCAAAAATGTGAACATTTTGAACATTCTGAATGTCTGATCTGTTGCAAGAAAGTATTGTTGGTGAATATAGTCTATTAATAACAAATATTTGGTCAGGGATAAGATAAGTGATTTCTTCTACTTTATCATGCTGAAAACTATTATCACCTGATCATCTTTGTTTGTGGTTTACTTTGCAACAAATGATGTGTTTTGGTGTTACTGTTACAAAGACCACAAACTCATATAAAAAGTCAAACTGCCCAACTAAAGGAACACTGATCACCATAATGGTGACAAAACAGTGTCAATAAAACATCAATATCTAATCCTCTGTTAATTCTCAATATTGGTATTGGTGGTACTGGTATTGATGTTTGTGGAGTTGTTTTATCCTCCTCTGCTGAGATCGAGAGATTTAATTTCTTCTTTTATCTTCAGTTGATTTCGTCCAAGACTGTGGCTGAAGTCAGTTCTTGCGTTTCTCTTTTCTTCAGTGATTCTGCTTGTTAACAGCAGGTGTTCATCACTAATGCTCAATAATCACTTAATTATCTCATTAACTTTAACTCTGATTCAGAGTTACTTTAACACTCTGTAGAGTGGGACCATATGTTCTCTGAAGAGAGTTCATTTAATTTAACTGGATTTGCTGTGTACAGTGTAATGTGAGTGAAGGGATGTTTCTGGGCAGATTTAACATGATCTTTTGAGATGAATATGCTGATTAAAATGGGAAAGCATAAAAACACAAGGATGGCCGTAAATGGCCGACCAGCAGTCGTGATATTTTTTGAGGACAGTCAATATTTTCTGCTGCAATGGGCAGTGTCGATCCGTCAGGAGTCGATGGTTCTGTCCTCAGGGAAGATCCCAGTGAAACCAGTTTAGACGAGCTCCTGTGATGCAGAGACAGCAGGAGTTGTGCTGTGGATCAGGGTTAGATGTGTGTGATTATTGACCGCTGAGGCGTCAGGATGAGCGTGAGGATGAGTGTGGATGTTCCCGCGGGATTGACGGATCTCCTGAAGGGATACACCCTGGAGGTTCTGAAGCAGAGGCCCGTGGACCTGCTGGAGTTCGCAGTTCAGCACTTCACCAGCCTGAGGGAGCGCAGGAGCTTCACGATCAGGAGCAGATCCCCGGTGACCCGCGGAGTGGCCTTCGACCAGGACTCTGCTCCCACCGACGAGGAGGAGGAGGAACACGGAGAAGTAAAGGAGGAGGAGGAAGAGGAGGAACACGGAGAAGTAAAGGAGGAGGAGGAAGAGGAGGAACACAGAGAAGTAAAGGAGGAGGAGGAGGAAGAGGAGGAACACGGAGAAGAGAAGGAGGAGGAGGAACACAGAGAAGAGAAGGAGGAGGAAGAAGAGGAAGAAGAAGATGACTTTCCAGATGATTTCACTTTCAAAGGTGGGACTTATAAAGTTATGAACTGATGCGTGACTGTCTATCAATTCAATTCGAAATTGCTTTATTGGCACGACTGTAAATAATACATAATTTAGCTTGGAATACATACAATAATAATTAAAAACAAACAAACATCCAAATAATAGAAGAACATTTTATAACATAACTTAAATGAATGTAACAAATAAGAAAATATGTGAACATTTCACGCCACTATCTGTCGATAAACTATTTGAAACTTCCAGACTTTTGTCAAGCGTAATCAAAGGTTGTTTACATACTCATTTACTTCTCATATTGTTGGTTGTGTATGTCAGCTCTCAGTATATGCTGATGAAATATGATCAGATGCGTCAGAGACTCCAACACGCTAAACTCCATCTGTAGATGATGAACACAGTCAATGTTTTTAATTTGCTCCTGTTTTCTTTTTCAATGATTGTATAAGACAGTGACCCTTATTTCTCTCTCTCTCTCTCTCTCTCTCTCTTTCTCTCTCTCTCTCTCACTCTTTCTCTCTCTCTCTCTCTCTCTCTCTCTCTTTCTCTTTCTCTCTCTCTCTCTTTCTCTATCTCTATCTTTCTCTCTCTCTGTAGCTCCTCTTCCTAGTAAATGCAACAGACGGGTATCAGGTAAAGTGTTTCTCCGTGTGTCTCATTATTTTTTAGTACCATTGAGATATTATTACAGTTTTTTTTTTGTGGTTTTTTGTTGCTTTATTTAGTTTGACAGAGACATTGTACATTAATAAAAACATTCCTGTAAATGTACCAGAATTAGCCAAAGGCTATTTTTCATCCGTAGTCCCTGGACAAGATGTTACAAGTCAACCTAAAGAAAATATGATTAAGAATACATAATAGAAAATTTAATAATTACACAATACAATAAAAATCTATTTAAACAATTTAAGATCAATTAAAAACAATGCAACAAAATACAAACATTAATAGGATGGCTAGCAGATATAAGATTCTAGTGTTGACAGATCTGAGTACTGATTAACCAATTCTTCAATTGAACCCTAAATAAAGCATATGTGTCTGGATCTCTTATAGTTGTCGGAATAGTATTCCATTCTTGAGCAGCTTTAACAGAAAAAGCAGATTGACTAAATTGACTTCGTCTAGGCAGTATGATACAGTCTTGTCTTAATGCGCCTCTTGTAGAGCGATAATCAGTTGTTCTAATATGAACTAGCTGACCAGGGGGAGAAGATAAACCATAAATAATTTTATACATCAAGCATACATTTGCATACTTTATCATGTTTTCCCAACTCAATAAATTATATTAAATTTAGTTTAATTTTATTTTTTAGTTTAATAAAATTATAGTTATTTTAGTTTAATAAAATTATAGTTTAATTTTATACTTTTTGATTACATTTTAATTGTAGTCATTTTGTTGCAATTTGTATTTTCTAAATGTCTCTAAAGTTTGTATGAATGTTTTATTAGTTTTAGTTATTCTAGTACTTCAAGGTAAACAAACTGAAAATGAGAAAGGTTGCCTTGCCAACTAGCTGAAATAAAATAAGTTAAGCTTTTTATATTTAGTTTTATTTCAGTGAATGTGTTTTAATGAAGCCCTGTCGTGTCTTGAGCTGTTAGTCGTGTGTGAGACTCTGATTGTGTTCCTCAGTGTGTGCGGAGGCTTATAACCCTGATGAAGACGAAGACGAGGCCGGCGAGGCGAAGGTGGTTCACTATAAAACAGAGGCTCAGCGTCAGCGTCTGCAGGAGGCCTGCAGGGACATACTACTGTTCAAAACACTGGAGCAGGTGAAGATCAGCCTTCACACACTGCACACGCGGGACACCAGCGCATGTGTGACGCCTGTCTGTCTCTCTCTCTGTCTGTCTGTCTGTCTGTCTGTCTCAGGATCAGTTCGCTGAGGTGTTAGACAGCATGTTTGAGGTGCTGGTCAAACCACACGACAGCATCATTAACCAGGGGGACGATGGCGATAACTTCTACGTCATCGAGAGGTGAGACGATCCTCTGCTGTCTCTCTGCCACCCGTCTGTCTCTGTGACACCTGTCTGTCTCTCTGCCACCCGTCTGTCTTTCTGCCACCCGTCTGTCTCTGTGACACCTGTCTGTCTCTCTGCCACCCGTCTGTCTCTGTGACACCTGTCTGTCTCTCTGCCACCCGTCTGTCTCTGTGACACCTGTCTGTCTCTCTGCCACCTGTCTGTCTTTGCCACCCGTCTGTCTCTCTGCCACCCGTCTGTGTCTCTCTCTGCCACCCGTCTGTCTCTCTGCCACCCGTCTGTCTCTGTGCCACCCGTCTGTCTCTCTGCCACCCGTCTGTCTCTCTCTGCCACCCGTCTGTCTCTCTCTGCCACCCGTCTGTCTCTCTGCCACCCGTCTGTCTCTCTGCCACCCGTCTGTCTCTCTGCCACCCGTCTGTCTCTGTGACACCCGTCTGTCTCTCTGCCACCCGTCTGTCTCTCTCTGCCACCCGTCTGTCTCTCTGCCACCCGTCTGTCTCTCTCTGCCACCCGTCTGTCTCTCTGCCACCCGTCTGTCTCTCTCTGCCACCCGTCTGTCTCTCTCTGCCACCCGTCTGTCTCTCTCTGCCACCCGTCTGTCTCTCTCTGCCACCCGTCTGTCTCTCTCTGCCACCCGTCTGTCTCTCTGCCACCCGTCTGTCTCTCTCTGCCACCCGTCTGTCTCTCTCTGCCACCCGTCTGTCTCTCTCTGCCACCCGTCTGTCTCTCTGCCACCCGTCTGTCTCTCTGCCACCCGTCTGTCTCTCTCTGCCACCCGTCTGTCTCTCTCTGCCACCCGTCTGTCTCTCATCTGTCTCTCTGCCACCCGTCTGTCTCTCTGCCACCCGTCTGTCTCTGTGACACCTGTCTGTCTCTCTGCCAGCCGTCTGTCTCTCTGACACCCTCTGTCTCTCTGCCACCCGTCTGTCTCTGTGACACCTGTCTGTCTTTCTGCCACCTGTCTGTCTCTTTGCCACCCGTCTGTCTCTGTGACACCTGTCTGTCTCTCTGCCACCTGTCTGTCTCTCTCTGCCACCCGTCTGTCTCTCTGCCAGCCGTCTGTCTCTCTGACACCCGTCTGTCTCTCTGCCACCCGTCTGTCTCTGTGACACCTGTCTGTCTCTCTGCAGGGGTGTGTTTGATATCCTGATCCAGAAGGACGGCTCCAGTTGCTGTGTGGGTCGCTATGATAATAAAGGCAGCTTCGGTGAACTCGCCCTCATGTACAACACGCCGCGGGCCGCCACCATCAGGGCCGCTCAGGAGGGGGCGCTGTGGGCGCTGGTGAGGTCACTTCCTGCTCTGCAGCTTCAACTTCCTGTGTTTCGCTCTTCGCACATTTCTTGAGGAATGAGTCCTAGGGGCCCTATTTTAACGATCTAAGCTCATGGTCTAAAGTGCACAGTGCAAGTGTCCGTAAACCACTTTTGCTAGTTTAACGACGGGACAAATGGTCGGCGCTCCCGGCCAGAGGCGGACAGAGTACACAGCTTCATTACTTGAGTAAAAGTACAGTTGTAAAAGTGCTAAATTTTACTCAAGTACAAGTAAAAGTACTACAGTCAGATGTCTACTTAAGTAAAAGTACTGAAGTACTTGTTTTTAAAAGTACTTGAGTATCAAGAGTACAAGAGTACATTTTCTAAATATTGCATTACTACTGCCACAGTGCTTACATTGGTAAACACAGCAAACACTTGAAGCGAAAACTATCATTAACTTGTTCAGAAAATTTAAATAGTCTGGCGAGGTGGGGCCACGGGTTGGCACATTCCCGGGATGGACCTGCTGCGTCTTCATCCATTGTTTCGTCCATGGTTTCGTCTCTTATCTAAATCTGACCACGGAGTTGACTTTGGCGGAAAGCTGAAGGTGATTGCTGATAGGCTGTCCCAATCAGTGGAGCCTGCACAATCCAATCACATTTGAGAGGGAAACAACAAATTGAGGGTTTCCAAGATTTTCCTTTTTTTTAGAAGAAGTAACGGGTACTCACGGTTATGGATAGAAATGTAGTGGAGTAAAGAGTACAATATTTGCCTCTCAAATGTACTTGAGTAAAGTCATGAGTACTCCCCAAAAATGATACTCAAGTAAAGTACAGATCCCTCAAAATTGTACTTAAGTACTGTACTCAAGTAAATGTACTCCGTTACTGTCCGGCTCTGCTCCCGGCGCATGGTCTAAAAGGGTCGTCCCTATTCTCTTAATGAGTAATGGGTGTGTTTTATCTCTATTCTCTTAATGAGTAATGGGTGTGTTTTGTACGGTGGCC
This sequence comes from Abramis brama, assembly GCA_022829085.1. Lineage (NCBI taxonomy): Eukaryota > Metazoa > Chordata > Actinopteri > Cypriniformes > Leuciscidae > Abramis > Abramis brama. The sequence goes on along the minus strand of CM040773.1, from coordinate 46,214,743 downwards.
GAGAGAGCTCAACGCGCTGCAACTGAAGAAAACACATGCAAATAGAAAAACACCTGCAAATTAAGAAAACATCTTCATCAGTTTCACCACACATGTGTGCTCCAAATACTCACAACACAACCAAATACAGAAACGCGCTGCAAATAGGACAGAACACAACGGAAATGTTTCCGGGGAACCCAATAAGTGACGGACCCGGCTGGGACGTGCTTACAGCTGTCTGCTTTTATTATTTTTTTTTTTTTTTGCAAAACATACAGAGATGACACGTTTATGACATACAACTTTGTATACAATATACAAAATGTATTTACAATATGTTCAATGTCATAAGAATACTAAAAAGAACAATGAGCTGAAGACTAAAATAAATAAATAAATATAGAGAAAAAGAACATGAGGGAAAGACATTAATCTATACATCAGTTACACTGTACACATTTTGTCATGTTATGTTAAAATAAGTTTCATAAGAAATGTTAGAATGCAGCTAGGGTCCAAATATGAGACGGCAAGTTTTAAAGTTGAGACACTCACACACAGATATAACGCATATTTTAAAAACTTTGTTGTATAAAATGTATATTTATTTGCAACAGTTATGTTAACAGCAATAATACTATTTTTCTGGTAAGAACAGCTGTTCAGCTGATGGACACGCGCTGCGTTGTCATGGGAACATCCCAGGTGAAAATAATGAGGAAATTACGTCGTCTTTCGTTGCTTAGACATTTTCTGGTTGCTCCCTTCATCAACATGGCACACAAGTGCCCCCCGCTCCCTCCAAAGTGCCCGATTCAAGGGCTCTGCCGTCTGCCCTTTTAAGAGAGTAGGGCATAGGTAAAGCTCACGAGCAATAAGCACGTCCCAGCCGTCCGTCCGTCACTTATTGGGTTCCCCGGAAACATTTCCGTTGTGTTCTGTCCTATTTGCAGCGCGTTTCTGTATTTGGTTGTGTTGTGAGTATTTGGAGCACACATGTGTTGTGAAACTGATGAAGATGTTTTCTTAATTTGCGGGTGTTTTTTCTATTTGCGTGTGTTTTCTTCAGTTGCAGCGCGTTGAGCTCTCTCGGCCACCGTAGTTTTGGGCATAACGTGCAATAAACCAACCAGAGTCTCATCTCCCATTCCCTTTAAAAGCCAGTTGCGCTCGTGCCATGGTGGATTCACTATTTACATGGAGGAATTTGGCATTTAACAAATAGGAGCAAAAAAAACTGCTATTTAAACAACGTGGCGCAGGACATGAAAAATGAAAACTGCGTCGGGCTGAAACTACTAAAAAACACATGCGTTGGGAGTATGATAGGACCCTGCGTTCGTGTCTCGAATCAAACTCAAGCTTTCAGAACACTAGCAAAGTTTGTTGCTCTTAAAACAATAATCTAAAACTACCAAAACTGAATAAAAGTGCTAGTCTGCTGTTGTGCTTCACTGCGTATTGATGAATGAGTCCCAATGATTGTGAAACACTGATTCTGTGCCGTCAGGACAGAGCCACGTTCCACAGACTCATCGTGAGGAATAATGCCAAGAAGAGGAAGATGTACGAGCACTTCATCGAGAGCGTGCCTCTGCTCAAGTCACTGCAGGTGCGTCGAGTTGAGACCTTCACTGCACTTGTGCCGTTCGTTTCATGACCCTTTCTCTCTGTCTCTCTCTCTTTCAGGTCTCCGAGCGCATGAAGATCGTCGATGTCCTGGGGATGAAGAGCTTCAGAGACGGAGAGCTGATCATACGGCAGGTGGATTACCTTTCTCTACCAGATTACCTTTTATTCTTGATTTTTCTACCAGATTACCTTTAATTCTTGATTTTTCTACCAGATTACCTTTAATTCTCTACAAATTACATTTGATTCTCTCAGAAATTACCTTTGAATCTCCACCAAATTACCTTTTGATTTTCTACAAATTATTCTTGGTTCTCTACCAGATTACCTTTGGTTCTCTACTAACCCTTTCCACCAAAAATGAACTGGTTCGGAACTGGTGCTGGTTCAACTTGCGAACCTTCTCAGAACCTGCTTGTTTTTCCACTGAGCCCAGCGAACGATGTTGTTACGTCACTGTGTACGTTGCCATACGTCTTAGCTTTCCCAGAAATGCTTGCTCCAACTTCAAGCATAACAATTACAATGTTGGACTACATCAGGGGTGCCCAATCCTGCTCCTGCCGATCGACTGTCCTGCACAGTTCATCTCCAACCCTAATCAAACACACCTGTCTTTAATTTTCAAGTGATCCTAAAAGACCTTAATTGGTTGCTTCAGGTGTGTTTGATTAGGGTTGGAGATGAGCTGTGCAGGACAGTCGATCGGCAGGAGCAGGATTGGGCACCCCTGGACTACATCCTCTTTCTGCAAATGTTTCTCCTGGCTTTGCGATCCTATATTGGGGTCAGAAGACGACGTTTAGAACACATTTGTCTGGATTACTATAGACAGAGGTTACGTTCGAGAAGAAGTTCGACAATAACCCCGCCCCCAGCCCCCGACGTAAGCATGACGTGGTAAAAAAACGGTTCTAGTCCAGCAAAGAGTTGGTGCCGTTTTGGAACCAATTTTCCTGGCCGAGAACCGGTTCTTTGGCTGTCGAAACACAAACAACTGGTTCGCGAGTAGGCACCGGCTCCGAACCGGCACCAGCACTGCCTTGGTGGAAAAGGGGTATACAAGATTACCTTTGGTTCCACTAAATTACCTTTTATTCTCCACCAAAATACTTGTCACGGTTAAGATCCAATGAAGACGATGAATATAGAAAAGTAACAAAGATTCTTTTAATAAGTAACTCAGAATACAACCATTAGGTGAGACAGCGTGCAAGGCACAAACAATAACCGACCATGACACAGGACATGAAGGGAACTTAAAAGCAGGGTAGGCAGGTTTTTTTCTAAAAAAAACTTTTCCCCAAATTTGTTTAAACTGTCTTTATATACCAATACATAATTAAAATGTAAGTACTCTGAAAAAGAGAGTATAAAAATCGAGTGTCTGTAGTCCTCTCAGGGCTGCAATAAACACAGCTACTTATTTCCATTCACTCCCACCCCCTCCCTTCTGGGCTCCTTCCAAAGCCACGCCCCCAAAACACATGAACGCGCGACGCCGACCGCTCAGCTGGAGGACGCGTTTGCCAGCGCCCAGCGCAGAGCATGAGTGACATCATGTCAGAATCACATGTAATAAAATACCTAACTTTATCATTATGAATATAAACAACTAACATGGCTGTTAGTACTCACTATCAAGCTAGCATATCGATACTGGTAAAGTTTAAAATATATTGAGTTTGATTCGTAACGAGCTAGTAACATAAGGCAAAGCTAAAAACAGGTTGCATTGATACACGTTTTCCCATTACCATCAGTTACACTGTTGTAGCGCCCCCTACCTCCTTTTCTGAAGGTTCAGTAAGGGACAACACCAGGTTCAATAAACTAGTGCCTAAGAGATGTTGTATTACAAGGCCCCTCTGATGTCACTGAAATAAATACTTTTCTTTTGGAAAGCTACTCAGAATAAACACAAGTCCACTGGTTAAGAATAAACTCTGTTGAATAAAGAAAACACTGTACAGAATTTAATTAAAGTAGAATTATAGAGTAAGAAATAGCCTAAAATCAAATTTGCAAAATATTACTCAATCAAGTTAATCTCAAGTTTGGTATAATATAACCCCAAGAAGGGGAATATCACATGTGACAGATATACAGAATTGACCTCTGTGTCAAATACACCTCGAGTTAGTTGAGCGAATTAACACCCTTAAAAGTACATGTATAGAATAATTAACTTTGTGTTTCCAAAATACTACTCTGAACACTCACATTTTTTAAGCGCGCGGAATAACACTATATGAACTGATATTAAACACTGTGGGCCCACACACAGATAACACACGCACACTCTCACAACCCACCCCGGAGCAGGCCTGAATCGTGGCTTGAGTGCGTAGTGGCCGTGGAAACTGAAACTGGCCTCTTCACTCTCCTGAGCACAAACAAAGAAAAGCAAACAAGGGTACCTGAATTACTGTAGGAGCTGTGAAATGATCGCGAAGCACCGTGGAAGGCCTCCTCCTGCAGATCCTCGTCCTGGCGGCCGATGAAGGTCACAGTCCAACGCAGCCAGAGGAACCCCAGACCTCACGGTGATCTGGGGCGCTATCTGGTCTCCCTCGGGTCAATTACAGGATGAATTCACGAAGATTTCAATCCGATTGTCCTTTTTTTTTTTTTTTTTTTTTTTTTATATTTGACGATAACTTTACTAGCAGTCTGTCTCAGCGCTATTTACGGCTAATCACGTAACCGCAGTAACGGAAAACAACGTAACGTAACACCGTGTCCTAACTACACGCGACGCCGCGACACGCGATAAAAGGCGTCTTTTCCATGTTAATCAGAGTTTTTGTCCTAACCAGGCGCGACGGCGACACGCGACGTTTCTAATTTAGAAACGGTTTCTATTTTTCTGCGACGTCGCGCTGAAACAACAAACACAAAATGTGGCGATGATAATCTCAGGTGCTGTTTATGTGCTTTATTTAATGTTTAAAGCGTGAAATGTGACTCTGAATATCATTTAGTGCTCCAGCTTTGAGGCTGTAAAAGCAACAATGGATATAATTCACCTCAGATCTTGAAATTAAACAAATGGAAACAAGAACGTTAAAACTGAACAAAGTGTATTATTTGACAAAGATTGTTTTAGTAACTCAGTAGCCCATGTATTTTTTAAATGGTGTAATATTTGTGAATTTGATTATGTAGCTACTTATCCACTTTCTTGCGAGTGCCGTCAAGATTAGCTACTCTGTGCACTTGCCGCGAGACTCCGCCCACACGCTGTTCTGATTGGCTGTGATTTTTGATTGATGTTGTGGCGTCTCACAGTCGCGTCGCGTCTAGTGTGGACAGATCATGGGACAGATACACATAGCAGATACACTGCCTGTCGCTGGAATTTTGTCGCGTGTAGTTAGGACACGGTGTTACACTCCAAATATTAATGACAGAATGAACTGAACCACTCATGTATAGAGCTTGGGCGTAGACGTTATGGAATGATGCATTGTGGGTAACGGCGGCCATTTTAGAGGCAACGCAGAAGCGTTCGGAATAAAGTAATAGCGTAGCCGACCGGTCTCCACCGGCACCGAGAAAGAAAGAGAAAAAGTTATGGGCCGTGACAAAAAAAGTTGGCTATACCGTATACTGACAAACTTAATAATGAAGCCAAACAACGCTACTTAAAAAACAAATTAGATTATAGGCTTATCGATCCCTATGAATAAAGTTTGGAGTAGGCTAATACCAAGCCTCAGTTTCCCTGATATTTTCCTACCTGGTCTGTGGAGTGAGCGCTTACACCTCCGATCCAGATTTCCTGTGCCCTCGGCAACAACATTCACACACACATTTTAATTGTTTAATAAACAAATGGGTTTTTTTTGTCACAGTCGGCTGCAAAGATGAGGTTGACGATGCTGATTGGCGATCTTCGCTGTAAGTTAAGTGAACAAGCCAGAGAGAAATGCAAATTGCATAAGGATTAACTTACATAAGCAGAGAGCTGTCTGTTTTCTTTCGTTTTGAATTGTTTGTTTAAAAGTAGACACTTTTAGAAAAGTAGAAACTTGTCACTGGAGGCTCACTTGCAGTTCACAAATGGATGAGTGCAAGATCTGCAGATCTACAAAGTAAACGCGGAGAAAACAATCGTTCGCACCGTGAACCAAGCATCAGTGAGGACACACACACACACACACACTTGTCAGATTCTGTGAGCTACGAAGCTTGTCTATGTGGGTTTGTTACACTTCAGGAGTTATTTATTATACGTGCAATAATCCACTGTTTTCGTCCGGTTGACGACCAGCGGCGACCCAAGCCATATAGGGAAAACTAATGATTTATGAGGCGTTTGCCCTGTCGATCATGAGACCGATTACAGCAGTTCACAATACAGCAATTCTGAACCATTTTCCAAAAAATAACCTAAATTAATGACCAAATGATCAACGTTACCTACTGCCTACTATACGATACTATACTATACAGTACATCTACTTCCGTACCGTGATTCCCACAATGCATTGCGGCGTGACGCAACGATCCCGAGCTCTATACACACGGACTATATACACTTCAAAAGTATTAATACGATGATCTATCGATTAATTTTCTGCGATCTGTACGCTCAATCCTCTGGATCAGCTCTCGTCAACCCTGTATTCACCACTCAAATCTCCCATTTTTTACGGGAGGGCGAGACTTAACACATACAGACCAATGAAAATAAAGATCAACCTAACTTGCTCGTTAAAACCACATTTTCCCCATAGACATCATTCCCATGTGAACAGCAATCAAACCTGACATAAGATCGCGCTCTTAAAGGGGCATACACACAATTATCTTACATCAATATAATAACTTATAATTCACTCACATTTTAGTTCTGGATGAGAGCAAAACAAAACAAATTACTAAATGAATAGAAATAAACTCAATACCTGTAGAATGTTGTTCTACTGGGTTACACTGTGATGAAAGTGAATTTCGTGTAAGATTCATAACATATACGTTTTTTTGCATGTAAGAGCTTCCACGATGAAAGCACTGTTGGCTCTGATGAGGACTAACGTTACACTCCGGTGACAAGCCTTTCTACCTTACTAGTTCCTTTTTTGCCTGGTTTGCCTTCGCTGACTGTATATGTAGGTACTGGGAATTGTGACCGCTCTTTCTCTGCCATAATTGTGATTCCGTGCTCCCATGCCTCTTCCTCTCCTCGAGTCAAACGGGTGCGCGCATGTGGGCGGCTCCTCCTGTAGCCGCGGGGGTGGTAGCCATGGTAGCGAGGGAGAGTGACAGTTGCCCAGCCAATCATTTCATTCGTTCCGAATGGAAATAAGTAGCTGTGTTTATTGCGCCCTGAGAGGACTACAGACACTCGATTTTTATACTCTCTTTTTCATAGTACTTACATTTTAATTATGTATTGGTATATAAAGACAGTTTAAACAAATTTGGGAAAAAGTTTTTTTAGAAAAAACCTGCCTACCCTGCCTTTAAATACACAGAATCTTTGATTTTCTCACAAATTACTTTTGACTCTATACCAAATTAACTTTGATTTTCTCACAGATTGTTGTTGGTAATCAAAAAGCATGTCTAATTAATTGAAATCATGAAACATTTACAATTTAATAACACTTTGTTAAAAGTTTAACAAAAAACTTTAACGTTTTCCCAAATCCTGTGTTTTCATATCTAATCAATTGAATTCATGAAACTTGAACAATTTCATAATTTTATAATTTTTTTATTTTTTATTTTTTTACAATAATACAGCCCTATGAAATGTTTGATGTTTTCAGAAATTCTCCATTGTGTTGAGGGTTATTACTGAAACTGAAACTAAAACAATAAAAAAAAACTTAAAATATACAAAATTTACATTTATTCAAAGTACTCATATTACTTTGAGAGGTAGATTCTACTGTACAATAGTAATATATTGCCGTCACAATTTCTTCAAGTTAAACCCAACTTTTTGCGCTTTAATATTCACACACACTAGTCCATATCGCCATCTGATTGTTCCAACCCTGTGCCGTTCTGTGTGTTCTACAGTAAATTGGATGTTTATGACAGTTTTGTTGCTGTAGTTTAGAGATGAGCTGATGCAGGTGTTCTGGTTAAATAATAAGGTGTTCTGTGGTTCCTCAGGGAGATTCGGCCGACTGCTTCTACATCGTGGAGTCTGGAGAAGTCAGGATCATGATCAGGAGCAGAGTAAGACCCTCACACACACGGACACATCGTCCTCGGCCGGCCTCGCGCTCACACACTTCTGTCTCCGTAGCCTGGCGCAGGTCAAAGGTCAGGCCAGGAGCTGGAGGTGGCGCGCTGCACGCGGGGACAGTACTTCGGCGAGCTGGCGCTGGTCACCAATAAACCGCGAGCGGCGTCGGTGTACGCGGCAGGAGAGACCCGGTGTTTAGGTGAGAACACCAGACGCTCGTCAGCTCTTCAACTGCTTGTTTTCATAGAGACACAGTTCGGGTTTGATACGCTTTGAAGGTCTGATGTCCTCGACACACAGTCCGATTTATTCAGAATTATGAGGTATATTAAATAGGGGTGTAACGATTCTGAACTCACGATATGATATTATTGCGATACTCCAACACATATGATAAAAGGGTAACAAAACATTTACTGTTGATTAAAATGCTAAATTTGATATTACATTGTGTGTGTAAATGCTTGGACTTGGTGCTGAAACCCAAAGCACAGGACAATAGAGACACCAGAATAACAATTTTCATGATTCTGAAGATGAAAATACTGAATTATTTTAGTTTAATATGTTTGCAATCTGTCACAGACTATATATATTTAAAATAATGAAGGCCACTTTTTACTGGTAACATCAGACATTTGGCATTATCTGGACCCACACATATTCCCCCACTGCATTATTGTACATTATATTCAACATTATATATAGTAGTTTAATTTAGTACTGACACTAAAAACTTAATTTTTTTTCTCCCACTATCCACAATACATATTGTTTCATTTTTGTATTGCGATATATTGTGACACGATATATTGTTACACCCCTAATATTAATGCATGCAAACATAAATACTGAAGAAATACTTGATGAGCAAACGTGTCTAGTGTTCGGTATCAGCTGAAGTTCATACTGAAACATCATCACCAGTGAAATCTGCTCTCTGTGTTTTATATAATTATATCAATAGCTGATTATGACCGAAACAATGTTTATAAACTAGTTATGATTTATATTTTCGATAAACGATACCAACAGTTAGTTCTTCACTCGAGAGCTAAGGATCGTTCGTGAGTCAAATATGACACAGTTCAGTACCCATAATCCCTTGCACTTGAACAATTTAACCAGTCGTACGCTTGTTATGATCTGTCTTACAGTCGTACGCTCGTTTAGTCGTACGCTCGTTATGATCTGTCTTAGTCGTACGCTCGTTATGATCTGTCTTAGTTGTACGCTCGTTATGATCTGTCTTAGTCGTACGCTCGTTATGATCTGTCTTAGTCGTACGCTCGTTATGATCTGTCTTAGTCGTACGCTCGTTATGATCTGTCTTAGTCGTACGCTCGTTATGATCTGTCTTACAGTCGTACGCTCGTTATGATCTGTCTTAGTCGTACGCTCGTTATGATCTGTCTTAGTCGTACGCTCGTTATGATCTGTCTTACAGTCGTACGCTCGTTATGATCTGTCTTAGTCGTACGCTCGTTATGATCTGTCTCACAGTCGTACGCTCGTTATGATCTGTCTTACAGTCGTACGCTCGTTATGATCTGTCTTAGTCGTACGCTCGTTATGATCTGTCTCACAGTCGTACGCTCGTTATGATCTGTCTCACAGTCGTACGCTCGTTATGATCTGTCTCACAGTCGTACGCTCGTTATGATCTGTCTCACAGTCGTACGCTCGTTATGATCTGTCTTACAGTCGTACGCTCGTTATGATCTGTCTTAGTCGTACGCTCGTTATGATCTGTCTTAGTCGTACGCTCGTTATGATCTGTCTTAGTCGTACGCTCGTTATGATCTGTCTCACAGTCGTACGCTCGTTATGATCTCTTAGTCGTACGCTCGTTATGATCTCTTAGTCGTACGCTCGTTATGATCTGTCTTAGTCGTACGCTCGTTATGATCTGTCTTAGTCGTACGCTCGTTATGATCTCTTAGTCGTACGCTCGTTATGATCTGTCTTAGTCGTACGCTCGTTATGATCTGTCTTAGTCGTACGCTCGTTATGATCTCTTAGTCGTACGCTCGTTATGATCTGTCTTAGTCGTACGCTCGTTATGATCTGTCTTAGTCGTACGCTCGTTATGATCTCTTAGTCGTACGCTCGTTATGATCTGTCTCACAGTCATACGCTCGTTATGATCTGTCTTAGTCGTACGCTCGTTATGATCTGTCTTAGTCGTACGCTCGTTATGATCTCTTAGTCGTACGCTCGTTATGATCTGTCTCACAGTCGTACGCTCGTTATGATCTGTCTTACAGTCGTACGCTCGTTATGATCTGTCTTAGTCGTACGCTCATTATGATCTGTCTTACAGTCGTACGCTCGTTATGATCTGTCTTAGTCGTACGCTCGTTATGATCTGTCTTAGTCGTACGCTCGTTATGATCTGTCTTAGTCGTACGCTCGTTATGATCTGTCTCACAGTCGTACGCTTGTTATGATCTGTCTCACAGTCGTACGCTCGTTATGATCTCTTAGTCGTACGCTCGTTATGATCTCTTAGTCGTACGCTCGTTATGATCTCTTAGTCGTACGCTCGTTATGATCTCTTAGTCGTACGCTCGTTATGATCTCTTAGTCGTACGCTCGTTATGATCTGTCTTACAGTCGTACGCTCGTTATGATCTGTCTTAGTCGTACGCTCGTTATGATCTGTCTTACAGTCGTACGCTATAATGATCTGTCTTACAGTCGTACGCTCGTTATGATCTGTCTTACAGTCGTACGCTCGTTATGATCTGTCTTAGTCGTACGCTCGTTATGATCTGTCTTACAGTCGTACGCTCGTTATGATCTGTCTTACAGTCGTACGCTCGTTATGATCTGTCTTACAGTCGTACGCTCGTTATGATCTGTCTTACAGTCGTACGCTCGTTATGATCTGTCTTACAGTCGTACGCTCGTTATGATCTCTTAGTCGTACGCTCGTTATGATCTGTCTTAGTCGTACGCTCGTTATGATCTGTCTTACAGTCGTACGCTCGTTATGATCTGTCTTACAGTCGTACGCTCGTTATGATCTGTCTTACAGTCGTACGCTCGTTATGATCTGTCTTACAGTCGTACGCTCGTTATGATCTGTCTTACAGTCGTACGCTCGTTATGATCTCTTAGTCGTACGCTCGTTATGATCTGTCTTAGTCGTACGCTCGTTATGATCTGTCTTACAGTCGTACGCTCGTTATGATCTGTCTCACAGTCGTACGCTCGTTATGATCTGTCTCACAGTCGTACGCTCGTTATGATCTGTCTCACAGTCGTACGCTCGTTATGATCTGTCTCACAGTCGTACGCTCGTTATGATCTGTCTCACAGTCGTACGCTCGTTATGATCTGTCTCACAGTCGTACGCTCGTTATGATCTGTCTCACAGTCGTACGCTCGTTATGATCTGTCTCACAGTCGTACGCTCGTTATGATCTGTCTCACAGTCGTACGCTCGTTATGATCTGTCTCGCTTATTAAACCATTGTTAGAAGTTTTTAGTTTTTAGTTTGTTCACTCGTTAAATCAACCTTTCTACAGTAATACAGTAAACTTACAATGAACAATACGTTTATTATTTTTTGTTAATGTTAGTTAATACAAATGTCCATGTTCACCCCGCATTAATTAACAGATACATCTTTTGATTTTAATAATGTATTAGTAAATGTTGAAATTGACTAAGAATAATAAATGCGGTAGAAGTATTGTTTATTGTAAGTTCATGTTAACAAATGAACCCTTATAGTAAAGTGTTGCCATGAAATGAGTTTGTTCGACCCTGAGAAGTTCAATAAACAAAAACGAAATAAGGAAACCAGCATTTTTCTAAGTTCAAGCAGATTCATGAACCAGTTTCAGTCCGAACACAACCGTGGATTCATATTTAGAGTTAAATATAATGAAGGCATTGAAGACGAATCATGCTAATGTGACAAACCAACATTATAAAACAAAATACCATCCTCATAATGCCAATATGACCAAACACTTCCTGAAATTATTCATGTGCAAGGGATTATGGGTATTTCCTCAAATGGACCAATGAAAGGGTATGAAGTTCAGCTGATCTTCTGTTACAAAATACATCAACAAATAAAGTCAATATAGGAATTACATGAAGGTATTACTTCAATATTTATATTTCATTTATACATAATGAAACACATATATAGATAATATTAAATATGAGCATTTTACATCAAACAGCTCCACAAACATCTCATTAGTGCGAGTTCTTACTATTTTACATTTTAAGTTGCTCACACTAAATATCTTAAAAGTTGAATCTCACGTTTTGTACATTTGATGCCGTTTGTCTGATAAAGTGGATTGTTTGTGTTTGTAATTTAAGGCAAACATTTTTCCTGATGTTTTTTTAAGTCGACCATTGAAGTGTAAAAATGCAGTATAACGTCCGTCAGAAACTGACAATCCTCCATGTTTCGCTCAACATGATAAACTTCGTCAGCTTCAGTCGTTCACAGTGAGTTTGTGCTGAAAACAGTGGAAACCAGTTTATCTTTCTGACTCCACTGATGGATATTTGTTCTTGTTTTAAGCACAAACTCACTCAGCTCATTATCTCCAGTCATGTGTCTTCTCCAGTAAACGTGTTTTGATGCAAGAGTGTTTGACAGAAGACGAGTGTGTGTGTGTGTGTGTGTGTCAGTGATCGACGTGCAGGCGTTCGAGCGTTTGCTGGGCTCCTGTAAGCAGATCCTGAAGAGGAACATCTGGCAGTACGAGCAGCAGCTGGTGGCCGTCTTCGGGTCCAGCGTCCACATCAAAGACTGAACACACACTCATTACCACAGAAAACATACACACTCACACACTGAACACACACTCAAGATTACCACAGAAAACACATGTGCAGGTGTGTGTGTGAGGTGCAGGTGTGTACCCTTAGAGAAGAGAATATTCAGTGAGATGCAGGAGGGAATAGTCTCATCAGATCTGAAAGCCGTTCTGAATGATATAAATGTAGAGCCACATGACTTTAAAAAGTTGATTTTCTAAGTGTTTTACATCGAGTCTCCAGTTTCCCCTTGTTTGTGCCTCTGTGTCTTGTCTGATGTTTGTTATAGTATTTGAAAAAAGCAAAAGAAAATTTTCAACAAAAAAAACAAAATATTGCAGAGTTAAAGTGCTGTCAAACACATTTCACATCTGAACTCTTCAATCCTGCCTTTCATTTCCTCAGACATGATTTCCTGTAGTAAACATCCTGATATATCTGCTAAAAACACCACTTTAATCTTATTTCTGTTTTATTTGCTGTTTCTCTGATGAATAAACACTGAGTGACAAAAACAAGTTTTATGTACTTTTTTTTTTATTTGAGTAAGAAAATTTGAAGTGCCCCAATAAACCCAGCGAAGAGCTGCCAGCCCCGAAGTCTGGAGTATTTACAACACAAAAGCGTTCTGATTCTGGCCTTACTCCACTCCTCCAGATCCTGAAGGTGAAGCCGACCCTTCCGGGCTCCTTCCTCTCGCAGGGTTTTAAATATTTAAAATATTTACAGTCCGGCAAACCAGAAACTCCATGATCCTGTCGGTTTGCCGCCGGAGACGATCCCAATGTTCAATCCTCTACGGGGACCACATGACCAGTTAAAAACACATAATTATGTTACAATAACTTCTATGATTCGCTCTTCAAAAAATAGACTCAAAATCAACAAATGAAGAAAATGTCACTTGTCGCTCTGTGATTTTTTTCTTTTTTCGCCCAGTTTCCATGAACAAAACTGCAGTTGATGAATAAATACGAGCAGGGCAGAGTGTGTGCGATCACACAGAGGTGAGGACGATCATGATGCTGGAGATCCGGGATGAGTGTGTGTGCGATCACACAGAGGTGATGACGATCATGAGGTGCGGGGAGATGCTGGAGATCTGGCTCAGCAGGTCCGGGGCCAGGCGGGACAGGTGACTCTCGGAGAACTCGCACGGCGGGAAGATCTGCAGCACATACGCTGGCTGCGGAGAGACGAACACAGCGCTTTACAGGGATAGTTCACTCACAAATTACATCTAGCCCATGATTTACTCTCTCTCAAGTCATCCTAGGTGTATATGACATTCTTCTTTCAGACGAATACAGAGTTATATTAAAAAAAAATGTCCTGGCTCTTAAAAGTGCATCTATCCATCATAAAAGTGCATCTGTCCATCATAAAAGTTAATCTATCCATGATAAAAGTTCATCTGTCCATCATAAAAGTGCATCTATCTATTTTTTAATATAACTGTGTTCGTCTGAAAGAAGAGTGTCATATACACCTAGGATGAGTTGAGGGCGAGTAAACCATGGGCTGATGTTCATCTGAATAATGAACACCTGAGCATGAAGAGCTCGGCTGCAGAAGGCACGCACCTGATTGGAGCCGGGGTTGGGCACGTTGATGATTCCCGCCGCTAGCTTGGCCTGCAGGTAATTGATGAAGGCAGATTTGAGCGCCTGGGTTTGGTTCAACACGTCGTCCTGGTTGACGCCACACGGCATGGCCAACAGCAGGCAGAAGTCACTCTCCCCCTGACAACACACAACACACACACACATCATCTCACAGGAGTTTCTACAGCTCACACCTGTCCTGCTCTTCTCCGTCTTCAGAGTAATGTTGCTGTTTGAGTTCGAGTTGTTCTCTACACCAGTGTTCCTGAACTCCTGAAACGCCTCCACTGTACTCGAGTTTCTTCCAGGAACGAACGCGTCACAATATTCCTCATTTAAATAATTCATGCGCAGAATAAGGGGGCGGGGCCTGGTTGAGCAAGTCAGTAGTGTGTAGAGCAGTGTGCTTTTCAGAAGGAGGAGCTTCATAGAGACAGGAGCCAATCAGGGGGTGTTTCCCGTACAACGCTGTAACTCGCTGCTTAAATAACTACTACAGTACGATGCATCGTGGAAGAATGCCGCTAGCTAGTTGATCTAGCTAGACACGACTGTTTCCCGAAACCGTATTGTTGCAAAATGGTCGTTCAACCATGTTGGTTAGTGTCACACAGATTCATTAACAGTAGTTATGACTCCACCACCTGTTTGAGATCAAATTAACGCTATACGTTTTGAAAACTCTTCGCTTTGAAAACGGTGCTTTAAATCTCAACAAACTTAAAGACGTAAATGACATTTGTATGTGTTCTAAATAAAAGATATAGATCATACCGAATGTCAGCTTGCTCAAGATCAGGATTTATTGAGTCCACATGCAAACAAGAATCTGCTTTAAAACAGAGATCTGTCGCTCCACACACACAACTCTGCGAAGCTGTTTGCAAATGTTCGTTAGAACTATTGTTTCGGGAAACACAGACTCGTTGAACTATGCTGATAACGAATGAACTTGCGATCATAGTTGGCTAACGATGCTTTTGAGAAACACACCCCAGAGCGTTACTGACACACTGGGAAGAGAGGAGCTCAACAATGGAGAATATGGAGGAAATAGTCAACATTCAAGCAGGAAAACTGAGCCTAGTATAAATGAACTAAATTACTAACTTTTTACAACAGAAATGAACCATCACTGAACTTACTTAAGCTGGACTGTGACGCCATTTTCTTCTGGAAACAAACTGTGTTGCATTATTCTCCTGTTATCTCCGTAAAGCTGCTCTGAAACGCTCTGTACTGTGAAAAGCACTGTATAAATGGAGACCTGACGTACCGTCATCCTGCGCGCGACGCCCTCGAGCTGCTGCGCCTCCAGCCTCATCCGCTGAACGATGCGCAGGATCCCCCCGCTCTCCGGCAGAGGCAGAGACCGCAGGCCCAGAGCCTTGTTCCCACACAGGAAGTGCAGCTGGACCGCGGCGGTGTCGTTCTTCAGCGCCAGCAGGCCTTGCCACACGATAGGGTATTTCTGCACAGTTTATAAAACACAGCACATCTTAAGGGTCATTCTCACTACACACAGATGGCTGAACATGAAGACGAAGAATGGTGTGTTTGTGGAACATGTTGATGTGTAAAGGTCCTTGCACACCGAGTACGAAATTTCCGCACGTTAAAAAATAAATAAATCACGTTTACACACGGCCTCCAAAACTTTCTTCGTCATAAAAAATAAATATTTCGGATCGGTTTCAGAGCCACCGAATGACGAATACGAAAAAATGCATAATAAAGTTTCGGACTCGGTGTGCAATAATGTGAAGGACTCCTCCTGTGGAGACTCTGCTAGGACACCTGAATATTTTCTAATATGATCATATGAAGAAATCAAATACTTTCCCTGGTCACTGTACAGAAATCAACAATAAGGATTGTTTCAATAGAATTTCCTGTAAAGATGCTTTATAACAATGTGAACTAAGAAGTGCTATACAATATTTTTCATATATATTGTATTTAAAATAAGTCATGCGCTTTAAGGACCTCTTCATAAATATGGCTGTTTTCAAGGGCTTTCCAGGACTTACATTTCAAAAGGTCAAATTCAAGTACGTCGAGTCTCCTTCATTTACACAGTGCTTGAACAATATAGATGTTTCACAGCAGCTTTACAGTGATAATAGATTACAGTAACAGAGATTGTTCAGGTTTTACAGCAGCTCTAGAATAAAGTTATTGTCCAGATAAAGTTAGTTTTGATTGATTCACTTTCGTTGCGAAGATCATTAGTTATTAACGTAGGGGCCGCTAACACACACCGCTCTCACAGGACACCGGTGAAAATCAAGCACTTTGAGCACCTTGTACGAACCCTGAATTAAATGCTTTCAAAACGAATGAGGCATCAGTATGAATGTTGGAAACTACAAACCAGTTTGCATTTAATGATTAACATTGTACAATATTATAAAATCTATAATTTTCACATTTTGTACAGAAAAAAAAAAATACACTACTAAAAGTAAAAACTGATTATTTTGATGGGGGATAGTGAAAATATGGCAGGACAGGTACAAATCTGAAGTTGTGTGTGGACAGAATAAAGCGTTCTGTGTGTAGTGAATGAGAAGCTCACCGTCAGAAGCTGCACCATGTTCACAGGCTGATGTCCCACCAGCTCCACTTTAGCTTCAGCTTGAGGCTGACTGGACTCCGGCTCTTGAACTCCCTTGGTTTAAAACGAAAGGGACAAATGTAATTTGCACAGCTCTAAAAGCTAGTAAACTTAAAAACTGATGCATACTCAAACTTACCTGTGCCTGTGACGATGGGATGCTATGGGTGGACTGGTTAATCCCCATTGGAGAATTATCAGCAAACTGAGCGTGGGCGGGTCGTAGGTTTGTATACATGTTGGAATATTCAGGAAAGGACGTTCCAGTTCCTGCTGTCATCAGCTGAACTCTCTGAGGAGAAGCCATCGGAGGCATTGTACTACGAATCGCCATCATTCCCTCCTTACTGGGAGGTGTCTGTTCCCTCCTCAGCTCGGATGTTTTCGAGGGGTCCTTCTCAGCTCCCTTTGCTAACAAGTGTGGCCGAGGTGAGAGAGACGCCGCCATGCTGGTAGGAGTCGAAGACGTCGGCATGTTCTCGGGGACGTGCACCTGGTGTAATTCTGCAGTGGGACGATCGCTCTGCTGGTGGTGAATGAGTACTCGCATGTCTCTTGGTGACATGTTGAATCGATCAATGGGTAAACCACTGGGGAGAGCTCCACGATACTCTGCTGGTATGGATTCTGATTTCAGTTGAGCAGCTGGTCTTCCGAGAGCTGGGTGGAAACGCCTTGCTTCTTCTTCTCCTCCATCATGGCTTCTTGCATTGGCTGTGTTAACCTTGAGGACCATTTCCCTGTTCCCCACGGCCTGGGGAGATATGGGTCTCTGCTGGCCAGGTGGCCAAGAGGAGGGGAGGCTGTCAGAGTGAATGGCATAGTTCATCATAGAGAGAGGAGGAGTGTTCACTCGTACCTCACCCTGAGTAAGGTGCCCTATCGGGCCAACGCGGTGTGGCGACATTCGTCCAATGCTCCCGTGAGCGTTGTGTGGGGGCATGATCACAGACTGCTCAGAGTGGTGGACAGTGGACACATATGGGGACAGAGAGGGTAATCCAGAGGGAAGGACCATAGACACACCTTTCGGAGATGAGGAGCCAATAGGAGACGGCACTTTGGCAAAAGGAGAATGAGGGTGTCCAGATTTCCGGGGAGATCGCGGCTCCTGCTTAGGTTGAATAAGGGACGGAGTTCGATCTGTCGTTGTGCCAGCTATGAACCCGACATGATTACCTGCTGCTGGGGGAAGATGAGGACTTATAGCAGGACTAATAGTTGGGACCCAGGCGGGTTTCACACCATCCACACTGAGGGACTCTGACCCATCTACCTTCTTGGGGTGCTTCATCACTGTGTGATGGTAACTCATGACCTGTGATGGGCCAGGCGTTTGTTGCAATAATTTAACAACTCCACTTTGAACTGGGGCGTAAGAGGACTCCAATTTGTCCATAGCAGACTCTTGTTTAATTGTGGAGACATTTAGTTGTGGTTTTATTGAATGCCCATGATCTGAAGGAAGTGGGCATTTCGAAGATGGTGTTTGGGAGGCACTGTAGTGATCCTGCTTGATCTGGGGCATGGACACCAGCTGCTGGGACTCTATGTCCACAGCACTGGCCGGTGGGATCTGGCTGATTTTGGCACTTATGCGATGTGGCCCCTCCATTTTCTGTCCAGAATGACTCAGCACCACCACACCTTCTGACGTCTGAACTCTCAGCCCTGTGCTGGAACCTGTGCTCAGCGATGTACTCTCCACAATATATCGACCAGCATTTCCACCTTCCTCCCCGACTGGTGGACCATGGTACGTACTGCTTTCCTCCAAGCTTGGCTGGTAAATCTGTTTTGGAGGTTGTTTGTCGAGAAAGGGATTTCCAGTGGGAGCATTTGGCTTCTCCTCAGAGTCAGAGGGATTGCAAACTCGACTGATGACAGAGGTAGGAGTGGAAGCAATAACTGAAATGACCGACTTCTCACTGAAGATCTGCTTTGTTTCTGGGGATGGAATAGAGGCAGGCTGTCGAACTACGGGTTGGGCTGAAACAGAGGGTTGCCTGTTATCTTGATGAGCACTTTTGCTGGTTACCACATCTGGTGTAATGTCACTTTCCCTTGCAGAATGAGGATGCAGATTCCCAGATGTAGTGGCCATGTCCAACACTGGGCCAGTTCTAGGCTTTGTGAGGATTTTACGCAAATCACCCGAGTTGGCGTCATGAACAGGGGTGTCTGAGGGTAATGTTGGGCTCTCTAAAGGGGTCTGTGGAGGGGAGAGGACCCCAGCTTCTTTCGGCGGATTGAAACGCTCTGTAGGGGAAACGGAAAGCCTGCTTGGGTATGAGGACAAATTCTTGAGGCAAGTTCTTGTTGGAGATAGTGAGGGGGACGTGTTTTTGTATGAATAAGGCTGATACTTGGGTGACGTTGGGCTTCTGCTGGGAGCAGGAGAAGATTTTGGGATATCCATCTCAGTTTTAAGAGGCAACTCTGGTTCGTTTGGAACGTCTGCATTAGGCGCTGTTAAAGTTACAACCTGCTTGGAAGAGGAAGTAATGACAGCAGCTGTACTTGTGGGTGATCTTTCTTTGACTGCTGGAAGTTCTGCAGGTATGGACTCCGGTGACTTCACAGGGATGTTTTCAACATCTTTGAATGGTTCTTTTTTGCTTCCAGCACCCTTTTGGCCTTTGCCCTTCTTTGAAGCTTTTGCTCTGCCTTTAAACCCTTTTCTAGGAGAGGTTACGGTCTCCTCCTGAACATCTGCTGCGCCAACACAGGTTTCAGATACTTTTGAACTGGGTGCAAGTGTCTGTACATCAGCATTTGAATCTACAACAGAGTTGATGATTTGTTCTTGTGGCAGGGTACAAGATGTTTCCTCTGCTGTAATGGAATCTATAGCAGCAGCGAGCTCCGTTTCACTAGCTGGAATTGCAGGCTTTTCTTCTTCTGAGTCACGCTCTGGTTCTTCAGGTAATGAACGTTGTGCCTTTGTCAAGTTACTTTTAAACTGAGGAGGAGGAGATGCATCTTCTGTCAGCTTTGCAATATTCTCAACAGCTTGCTCAAGTTCCAGCTCTCGAGACAGCAAAGATACATCTGACTCAATGGCTTTTGTTGCAGCAGGCAATGCCTCCCCTTCACTATTAACTTCATCCATGGCATCACTTTCAAATTTAGATTCTATGACCTCATCCTTTGAAGACACACCAGGTGAGCTCTTTTTGGGAGAATCCTCGGTTCCAGGTTCATCTTCACTAGTCTGAAGCATTGCCTTCACCTCAGTCACATCAAGCCGAATTGTAAGGTTTTTAAGAACAAGAGAGTTTTCCTCAGTAATGAGTTTGGAGCTTTCTGATATTTTCTCCATTTTGTCTCCCTTTTTTCCGATTCCAGATGCTGATACATTCACTGGACTTACTCCTTTTTGTGTGTGGGGTGAACATTTGCCTTTACCTACTTTGGGAACCCCCTCACTGCTCGTCTCACTGGCATCCAATTCCTTAGACTCAGTTGATTTTGACCGTTCAGTTTTTCCTGCTGGTACATCCTCAGCTTGGCGTCGATTCTTGGGGGGGCGTCCCCGTCTCGAGGTCGGTGGCGGTGCAGCAACGGTCTCTACATCAGAACCCACATCTCTGTCTATACGCTTCCTTACACGAGGTGATTCAGCGTCTTTTCCAGGTTGCAGTGCAGTTTCATCTTCAACTGGTGTAGCATAAACAGAACGCACATTCCTACGCCTTGCCCTAACTGGCTGAGAATTTTGCTCTGTACCTTGCTCCATTTCTATGCTGTGCAGAGGGGACTTACTTACTGACTTTGAATCGGGCACTGACTTGGATGCCTCTCCTCTCGGAGAGCGTTTCAGTTTTTCTTTGTCAATGCGCTCACTTTTGCGGGTGCTCTGTTTGTCTGGGGTGGCAGGCAGAGGTGTAGTTACTGGTGTGCTAGGTGAGGTTTTAGTCTTTTTATTTCTTGACTTTGGAGGGGGAGACACAGCTTCTTCAACTGGATAATTATCAGCAACTTTCTGATCACCTGCATTGATAGATTCAGCTTCTGTAACAGGTGGCTCAGGTTCCTTTTCATGTGGCTCAGAAGAGATTTGTGAGAGGGGACTTGGTGATTCTGGAAACTTAACTGGAGACTCAGTCTCTGGTTGTGAAATGCTGGGAGGCGTTTCGTTGCTTGAAAGCTGTTCTGAAACCACTTTGTTGGTTTCAGGAGCACTTTCAAAGTCATTAGTCTTCAATACCATCTCCTCGACTGGGATCTTTGACTCTTGGCATTCTGAACAATTAGGTTCTGAGGGTTGCTCTAGCAAAGGCTGTAGTGGCTGAGCTGAGGACTGTTCATGCTCTTTATCTTCCTCCTTAATGGAAGGATCAAACAAATTATAGGCAGGAGTATCAACACATTCTGTTTCCACTGATGGCAAGGATTCTTTGGCTATTATAACAGGTGGTGATATTTGAGGAGCTTGGACAGGACTAGTCTGAGGAGCCTGAACAGGGCTAATTATTTTGCTCTCAGCTGGATGGATACTAGGTTCAGTAGCAATTTGTTGCTGTGGAGCTTGTTCTTCCTCAGGTGTTTTACTTCCTCTGGTTGTATCTACGGTTTCTTCATGCTTGGAATTTTGAGGGATTTGTTCTTTATTCTTCTGTTGCTGCAACCTTGTTAGCTCCAAAAACCGGCTATGGAAAAGCACAACTGGTTCTGGGTCAGGCTGCCCTTCTGCTGGGCCTTGCTGAGGGTACAGATATCCAACACCATGTTCAGGGTCCTCATGCTTTCGTTCCAGATGCTGGAGACGCCTTGAATCCTGCTCAAAAATAGAACTGTGCAAAAAACGTGACGCAAACAACTCTCGTCTCTCCTGTTCTTCTGGCTTTGGATCTTCTTTCCTTTCTTCCACTTTGTCGTCAGACTCACTTCGAATTTTCTTCTTCTTCATGTACCATGAGGGAGTTGGTCGTGGGGCTGACTCTACCTTTTCTGTGTCCTTTCTACTCCTTAAACTGGCAAAATGTGTATCATAATCAAGGAAAGACCAGTTGTCTTCTCTTGAGGAGGACAAAGACTTTGCACGCTCTAACAAAGCTTTAGTATCCGGTGTGATTGTCTGATCATCTGCAAAAGAACGGAATTTGTTTCTCTCTAGGGCAGATGTTAGCTTGGACTCTGACAACCTGTCTGGACGATGTCTTTCAGAGAAGGTTACAGAGGTTGATGGTGCAGGAGAGTTGGACTTATTTTCACGATCCTCTTCAGAGTCAGAACGCACTTCACCAGGTTCCAAATCGGGCCAAAGTCCATAATCAGAGTACTTCCGATTGAGACGTCTTTTCTCAGAGCCCCTTGAAAAGTCTGGTAACAACTCTTGCTTTAGTCGACTCTCCCAACGTCTTTGCTGCTCATCTGGTAGAGATGCGCTCATCTTTGACATCTGTGCGGTGTGTATCCGTTTACCAGCAAGCTCCAGATCTAATGGAACATTATCTTCAGGTTTTGATGGTTCTTTTACTTCTCTCACAATCATTTGAGTAGGAGGGTCAGCATATTCTACCTCTCTTAGTAGCGGTGCATGCTGTAACCTCGGAGAATGTGTGTTATTCCACTCAGGGTCTTCACTCTTTTGGCGACCTGTTCGGTAAATCCTTTCTCTCTTAGCACTCATTTCCATCTCAAAGGACTCTTGTTTCTTGATCTTATTTGGAGGCGAGGTATCGGTTACATCTTGCGGAGGCTTGCCAACCTCATGCACCAGGCTACGATGCTCAAGATCTTCTGCATCTAACCCTTGCTGAGACTCTGCCTTTCCTTGTTTATCAGGGGTCTGCAGCTGCTGCCGAAGCCGTCTGTTTTGCTCCATCTGTTTGCGGTAACTCTGAGAAAGGTCAATATTTTCTAGATATTCGTCCCTTACTTTGTTGTCCTTATCGGAGGTTCCGTCGATTGAAAATCGTCTAGGCACAGGGTGCGATTTTGAGTCCAAAACATCCACCTCAGATAATTCCCCTGGTCGTAGCGATGGACCCTGAGACGTCCCTCTCATAGCGCTATCCAGCTCTTCCCTTTGACTATAATGAGGGCCGGTCCTGGATTTGGAGTGTTCTCTCTTTTGAACCTCTTTCTCTGCTTTCACATCAATATCAGTCTCTTTTGCAAATCCAGTGCTTGTAGCAAAGTCAGCAGGTTGGCTAATTCCAGAACCGGGATCATCCTCTAGACGGCCCCTTTTCTGCCTAATAGTTTTCCCACTGGGATCGCCAAAACGCCTCTTTCTCGCTGCAAGTCTGTCAGAATCTAAAAGGGAATCTTTGCCATCACTACCAGAGTCAGACTTTAAATGCTTCTTTGACTTTCCTTTGCCATCCCTGTCTAACGACTCACTTTTGCACTGATCGAGTCGCTCTCCCTTTTGAGACTCGAGGCGAGTTGCGTGGTCAACCGGGGAGGGTTCTTTGTCCCCTTTATGCTTCGGTCTTTCTTGACCCTCCACATCTGAAACTTTTCCCTTCCCAGAACCCATATCCAGACTAGGCTCTCTATCCGCTTCAGAATGAGGTGCACTGGGAGACTGTACTTTACCTCTCCTTTGCTTTGCTTTCTCCCCCTTCTCTCTGTCAGCCTTTTCTTTGCGTCTGCAACGCTTTTTGTTCTCCGCTTCACTTGCGCGCTCCGCATCGGTCTGCTCTATTTCTCTCTCCAGTCCTTCCGGTTTGTAATCCACCGGTGATTTCTCAGACTTCTCAAACTGAGCTGGAGGTGGAGACAGCGAGCTGCAGCTTCCAGATCTCTCAGAGGAGTGTCTATACACCCGTCGTTCTGCTTCTCGAGAGACACGTTCAGATGGTGAGGGTGAAGCAGAGGGAGTTAAGGGACGCCGCTGATGAGACGGGCTCCATCGGCCTCGGTCGGCCTCAAATCGCTCCCGCTCCCGTTCACGCTCTCGCTGGATATAGCTGTACTTCCTGATGTCCTCAAAAGGGTCTCGATAATCTCTGTATTCCCGTGGGTCCTCGTGGTAGCGGGGATCGTAGTGTTCTCCTTGGTAATGATCCAACTCTGCATAGCGATCGCGACTGCGACCAGGATATTCCCGACGGGGGTCTTCGGCGTAAATGCCAGGAGTCCTTACATTTTCGTAATACGCCCGCTCAGCTGAAAACTCATGATAAGGAGTTCGCCGCTCTTCCCTGGCAAAACAAAACAAGATTTGGGCAATAATTAGCCAAGTGCCTGAAGATAAGCAAACTGCAGGCAGGAATTATAGTTTCTAGGGTGTTGCCCTTAAGGCAGCACTCACCTCCTCTCTGCTGGAATATCATAAAAGTCACGGATGTCCTGCTCTGATGCCTGCATAGATCGATAGAAAGCCATTTGACTCTCCTGACTGGCAAAATCAACCTGGACAAAAGAAACAAACACATTACATTATATAACTGTACATACACTGGCGGTCAAAGGTTTAAAAGAAGTCTCTTCTGTTCACTATGGATGCATGTCTCAGAAAACAGCCATTTCAAATTGTAAAAATATTTCACAAATATTACTGTTCTTTTAAATAAAGATCAGTGATCAAAGCTAAATAACTCCATTTGCTGCTCAAGAAACATTTCTGATTATTATTAATGTTGAAAAGAGTTGCGCTGCTTCAGATTTTGAGGAAACCGTGATACATTTGAGTTTTAAAGATTCTAGATGAATAGAAAGTTCAAGTGTCACTAGTCAGTTCCACACACCTTAATTTTGTTCCCTCCTATCTTCCATCCTTTGGTTTCTCTAACAGCTGCTTGGGCAAAATCAGTGTTGTTGTACAGAACAAGAGCCATTCCTTTTAACCTATCAAACACAACCTGGAAAAGAGGACAATAGTTAGTACTCTACACAACTCAATATAAAAATCAATATAGGGTAATGCGGCATCAAGTGAACCTGAGGTCCCCGGCTAAAATTTTTGATAAATTTTTTTTCTTTCTGGCGAAAGAAATACATGAAGAAAGCCAAAATATTAAATGTAATGAATGTATATTGACTGAGTAATCCACTGTTTTGTAGAGGAGGGTCAAAATGACAATTTTCACCTGAGATTCAGAGCCAAAATTACAGGGGTGTAAAAATGACTTTAAAAAAGTCATTTTTATTTTTACATAGAGATTGGTAGATATATTATTGAAATCGGTTGACTTAAGCAATCTTTGTTGCATTATATGCCAATGCATATCATATATATGCATATGCATATTATATGTTTTTTGCCTCAAGTTTGCATGCCTGTCACTCAAGAAGTATTAAAGATATCTTAATATCCTTTTAGATTTTGGTTCTTAAACTCTTCTTCTTTTTTCTTTAAAAGGCTTGTATTTGATGGTTCAAATGATAGAACCTTGATGGTTCAATGCCAGAGATATGGAGATCTTAACGCAGCTCCATGTGTGTAAATTGGTCAATTGTACACATTTTCAGAGGTTAAAAAACAAATGTGGGTCACTTTGCACACAGCTGACGATTTTTTCTTTTAAGAGGAATATCTGAACAACAAATAATGTTGAAACTAAAAATGTATCTAGCTTTTTTTTTCTATCAACACAATTTGCAAAGAATGTACTTGTCTGAGAGCCATAAATATTCCTTTTCCAAAGTTTGCATGCCTGTAACTCTAAAAGTATTAAAGATCTTAATATCCTTCTAGATAATTCTTAAATATTTCTTTTGCAATCTTAATTTTTAAGGTTCTATATGGTTCAATCTTATAGATATGGGCATCCCAATGTGACTCCATGTTCAAATTGTCGAATTTTACTCATTTTCAATGGTAAAAAAAACAATGGTTCACTTTTCAAACAGCTGAAACTTAGTGTTTAAAGAGGATTGTCTGAAGAACAAATACTGAAACTAGAAATGTATCTTATTTCCCTCCATCAAAATAATTGCACACAACATACCTCTCTGAGTGGCATATAATACAACAAAGATTGCTTAAGTCAGCAGATTTCAATAATATATCTACCAATCTCTATGTAAAACTAAAGTGATGCTGCCATCTTTCTCAAGTCATTTTTACACCCCTGTAATTTGGCTCCAAATCTCAGGTGAAAATTGTAACTTTGACCCTCCTCTGCAAAACAGTGGATTACCCTAACCCTAACATCTGTGACATTTAATATTTGGGGTTTCATCACTATTTATTTGTCTTTTTCAGAAAAAATATTAACAAAATCAAAAATTTGATCTGGAGAAGTTTCCGTAATTTGGTTGATCTGACCTGGAATGAGCATATAGTGCATGTGAAGTGTACCTTGACGACGGGCCCATAGCGACAGAAGTGTCGCGTGAGATACTGCTCTGTGATGTTGGAGGTCAGCCCGTCCAGCCACACACACGCTGTGGGCATACTCTTCCCAAACCCCAGCTGCAATCAAGACAAACAAACATGACTGACCATCCAGGCCAATACAGTCACACACAAACACACAAGCATCTGCCAAGAACGTGCAAATACCTTGAGTCTGTTGGTGCCGAGATACTCTCCATCCATTTTCTTAATGGCTTTACAAACACTTGCAATATCGGAGTATTGAACAAATGCGTACTGGGGAATGCCATTCACCCTCTTGATGTCAATATCCTGAAACCAATCAAGACAAATCCATGATTTAAAATAAAGATTGGAACAATGACAAAAAGCAATTAAGATTGGAGTTTGTTCAACCATAGTGAACAACATTTGACTTTTCTCAAACAGGCAGAAATGTCCATATTAAACAGATTTATGGCTGAAATCCACTCAGAATCTCTAGAAGGACTGAATCAAACTGGGATAAAGTCGAGTCTCCTTCATTTATACAGCGCTTTTAACAGTATAGATGTTTCACAGCAGCTTTACAGTGATAACAGGAGATTACAGTGACAGATTGTTTGGGCTTTACAGCAGCTCTAGAATAAAGTTATTGTCCAGATAAAGTTAGTTTGATTCACTTCCGTTGTAAAGATCATTAGTTATATACTTAGGGGCCGCTAACACACACCGCTCTCACAGAAAACCCTTAACACTAAAAAAAGTAATAAAAGTATATTGGAAAACCGCCCCAGTTTAACATGAGCTAATCACTGTGGTCATTTACAGGACAGACTGTGGCTGGAGCTGAGCCGTGAGAGCTGAGCCGAAAGCTCTGGCACTGAATCAGAGATCAGCACTTTTCCTCGATTCCATCGAGTGTCAAAACCCTCGTCGTTCGGTCCCGAGCTGCGACCCCTAGAGCCTGGTTCAGATTACACTGTACTTTAGTCTGTTACGATAGTCACTGTCAGACTACGCGATTTAGACTCCTAAAATATTGTCGTGGACAAGAAACATGTCAGCCGTCTCACACACACACTCGCTCAAACTCTCACTCTCACACACACGCAATCTCTTACACACGCACTCTCTCACACACACACACTCACTCAAACTCTCACTCTCACACACACGCACTCTCTCACACACTCACTCAAACTCGCTCGCTGACACTCACACACACACTCACACACACTCGCTCAAACTCTCACACACACGCAATCTCTTACACACGCACTCTCACACACACACACTCACTCAAACTCGCTGACACTCTCACACACACTCACTCAAACTCGCTGACACTCTCACACACACTCACTCAAACTCGCTGACACTCGTACACACTCTCGCGCGCACGCACACGCTCACACGCACACGCTCACGCTCACACGCACACGCTCACACGCACACGCTCACACGCACACGCTCACACGCACACGCTCACACGCACACGCTCACACGCACACGCTCACACGCACACGCTCACACGCACACGCTCACACGCACACGCTCACACGCACACGCTCACACGCACACGCTCACACGCACACGCTCTCACGCACACGCTCTCACGCACACGCTCTCACGCACACGCTCTCACACACATGCTGCAGTGACGATGTAGTTGCGCGGACGTGCCGCTCACGCTTGCGGTGTGAAAGAGGGATCACACACACACGCAACTCACTCGCTGACACTCACACGCAAACACACACGCACGCTCACATGTGCACACACACACTCTTGATGGAACCCTTCATGGAGGACTAAAAAAAATTAAATAAAAAAAAAAATCTTTTTATGGTGATGTCGTGAAGCCTCGCAGACGCTAGTCGGTCGTCGTCCACTACAGCACACTATACGAGATGAAGCGATCGAATCTTGCATCCCGACGGCCATTGTCGTTAACGAATCCCCACGACACCCCACGTCAAACGGATCGTGCCAAAGCGTGTACTCTGCCCCAGGCCTGAGGGGCTAGCCTAGCGTACCACGATCAGGCCTGAGGGGCTAGCCTAGCGTACCACGATCAGCCCTGAGGGGCTAGCCTAGCGTACCACGATCAGCCCTGAGGGGCTAGCCTAGCGTACCACGATCAGGCCTGAGGGGCTAGCCTAGCGTACCACGATCAGCCCTGAGGGGCTAGCCTAGCGTACCACGATCAGGCCTGAGGGGCTAGCCTAGCGTACCACGATCAGGCCTGAGGGGCTAGCCTAGCGTACCACGATCAGCCCTGAGGGGCTAGCCTAGCGTACCACGATCAGCCCTGAGGGGCTAGCCTAGCGTACCACGATCAGCCCTGAGGGGCTAGCCTAGCGTACCACGATCAGCCCTGAGGGGCTAGCCTAGCGTACCACGATCAGCCCTGAGGGGCTAGCCTAGCGTACCACGATCAGCCCTGAGGGGCTAGCCTAGCGTACCACGATCAGGCCTGAGGGGCTAGCCTAGCGTACCACGATCAGGCCTGAGGGGCTAGCCTAGCGTACCACGATCTCGCCGAAGCGCTGGAAGACGTCGAGCAGCTGCTGGTAGTTGGTGGTCTTCTCCAGGTTCCCGATGAACAGCGTGCGCGTGGCCTTGGGGTGGAACTCGTCGATGCGGCCGTCCAGGGGCCGGAACTCGTTCTCGGTCTCGGTCTCGGGGCCGTTCCAGGCCGTGACCTCGATCAGCATCCCGAAGAACAGCTTGCCCTTGGACACGCTGAGGGCCTTCTCCTGGTCCTCCTGCTGCCGGAAGAACACCAGGCCGTAGCGCTCCTCCAGCGCGCCGTGGATCTGCACCGACGTCACCTTGCCGTACTTCTTAAACTCGTGGAACAGCCCGTCCTTCAGACTCGTGTCTGGGGGGAGTCAAACACAGGACAGTGTGATGTCATGTCCTCAACACACTATAGATTAGCGCTGCACAATTAACCAAACTCCTAATCGCCACTACGGATGCCATGATTACGTAATCGTTCAAAGCCGCGATTACAAAAAAAGTCGGTAACACTTTATTTTACGGTGTCCTTACCATAGTAATAACCTAACCCTAACCCTATAGTAAGTACATGTAGTTGCTTAATATTACTCAGGACTTAAATGTATAATTACACTGTAACAATGACACCTTAAAATAAAGTGTAACCAAAAAGTCCACTTACATGTTTCTGCGTGATTAAGATGACAATTTTAACAGGCTATATAAATATCTGTGGCGTGTTTGAGCTAACCCTTCACACACACACTCTGGGGACATCGGAGACGAACCCTGCCCCTGCCCCGGTGAGGTGAGCGGGTGAGCTGACCTGTGGATCGCGTGGGCAGGTTCTGGACCCGGATGCCGAAGCTCCTGCGCGGCTCGTCGGAGTCCATGGTGAGCGGCGGCGCGGGAGGAGCGTGTGTAGCCGTGGACTGCACTGAGCGCGCTCGCGAGCCTTCACTGGAGCTGCTGTTCGAGTCACTGCTGCCAGGACACAACACACACACACACACACACACACACATGTGGTTCAAAGAGAACGCCATTAGCTATCTTAGAGAAACTGCAAGCATTGAACATCATTACAGCATGAAAGTAGCCTCTGGTAAATATTTATCGGAATGGTACGAAACTTGGTAACGGTTTTGGCACTAGCTGTGTGAACACACACAGGTTAAATGGTGCTGTAAACAATAGCCACACTTGAGCTCCTCGCGGTCAGAAATGACGCATTGGAAACGAATGGAGACGAGTTTCCTCTAGTGGAAGCGTTTGGTACTGCAGCCGAACAACATCTCACTGAACGCTCATTTCTAGAGATATCAGGCTCACATTTTTAACAACTCTATTTATGGCTTAAATTTATGTTTTTGATTTTTCATTATAGGTAAAATTCAAAATACGTAAAATTCTGTAACTTAAAAAAAAATCATAATGGCAATAATCTGCCAAGCGTCGTCTCTGAAAAGAGATCAAACTTCAGTCTGTCATCTAAAGCATTAAAGATTTACCACAGTTTAAGTTGGAAATTTAATTCTCGCAAAATGTGAATAAATAGATTATAAATACAGCGTAAATATAATTTAGTACCATAATATCCCCTAACAATACAAAATATTAAATAAAAAACATTATCTAACTAAAATATAGTACATTCATTTCATTGAAATCATTTTTGTTTTTATTTCTGTAATTTGACCGTCAGGCGAAGACACCAGAGGGTTAAACGCGTCTGTACCTGGACTTCCTCAACTGGACCCAAACATTAGAATCAGGCAACGATGTTCATTAAGAAGGAATAAGTGATTCTGGTTCTGATTATCTGTTTCTACACATCTTGAAGTGTTTACTGTGTTTATCAAGCTCAACCCCTCAATCATGTCATCAACTCTAAGAAATGAGTGTGGTCTAACCTGACAGACCTGAACTTCCTTGTTACAACTCCGATACCTAGAACAATATTTACATTTGACATCACAAGTTCTCATTTATGTTTTAATTTTAACACGTACTTTGTAAAAAAAAAGGAATTGTTCACATTTTATTTGCTTACATTTTAAAGGATAAATTTATAGGGTTGTGCCGATAGACGATAGTATCGACGATATCAGTACGATAATTGGCTAATTTTACCATTAATGTATTCAATTATTATTATTATTATTATACTAAAGCTAGTATTGTTATTAAATTAATGTTGGGAACTACAATTAATTTGCCTTAACTCTAATGAGTAAATAAGCAAGTTAATAATCGAACAAGTAAGCCCCGCCCCCTCACGGTAATATCGTGTATCGCCGATCTCACAGGCTGACGATGATGAAAATGGAGCATATCGCCCAACACTAATAAATTAAATTGAAGTTATGCATTAGTTTTATTACCACTGCTTTTGATAATACATTTGTATTAAATCATAAAACACAGAATCCAGAAATATAAACAGAAAAATAAATTATTTTTGAAAAATAAAAACATTTGTCTTCAAATTTGACTACTTTTTATGAATTCAATTGATTAGACAAAGAAAAAAAAAAAAAAATTTATATATATCTATATATATATATCTATATCTATATCTATATATATATATATATATATATATATATATATATAATTAATTAAACCATTAAAATGTAATCCAGAATTTAAATGGGAAAAACAAATTTGGAACAAAATAAAATGCATTTCATAGGGTCGTATTTTAAACTGTTTTCAGAAAAAGGATTCTAATTATATGGTTGTAACAACTGTAAAGTAATAATAACATTGATATTAATATTACAATTTTACTATAATAAAGTAATTTAATAAAATTAAAATGTTTTTTTTTTAATAATAATATTATTGTTAACGTTTTAACAATTCAATTGGTTAGACAAACTTTGATGATAATTTACTAAACCATTAAAAATGGAATTGAGAAAAATTTAAAATGGAAACCACAGAATTTGGTCTGAATAAAAAAAATAAAAAAATAAAAAAAATAATCATAGGACCCCAAACCCTAGTTTTTATGCAACCATTTGATTACTAATGTTTAGATATTAAATTTGTATTAATTTCATAAATCACAGAATCAAAAACAGAATTTAAAAAATATATTTATAACACTCATTGTAAAAATTGTACAAAATTATTAACTACACAAAATTTGATGATTAAAAATTGAATTAACCCATTAAAATGGAACCCAGAACACCTGAAAACATGGAATGGATTTCATAGGGCCGATTTTAAACTATTCAGTCGGTGTTGAAATTAATCTCTGCATCGCGATGCGGGCGTGGACCATTCTGATAGACCGAAATCGATTATAGCCTACTGACGTTTCTCTGGCGTTATTCGTCACATACACGTCACATACGCAAGCGTAAAACGGCTAGGGACGCGAAACACAAAAGCGAGTAATAAAAAATAAGTTTGATTGCACACAATTTATAGTTTCTGTACCTGAAGACCAGAAAACACTATTTCAATCGTATCTTTGTTCAGTTGTATCTATTGTTCTTTTTTAATAACTGAGTGTTTACTTGTCTTTAATAAAGCTTGAAATGTATGTTAGTTCGGCTAGGATTCTGATCATGAGGTTGTAACAACTGCAAAATGTCATAAACATGAACTGGAACAGGTAGGAGCTAGCGCTGGTACGATACCTGCCGCTGCCGGTGCTGCTGGTGCTGCTCGCGGAGTCGGAGCTGGAGGACGGGCTGCGCGAGCGAGACCGCGGACCCGGAGACGCCGCCGCTCGCTTGGGCGAGTGCGCGGCTTTAGGCGTGTGTCCCACGCTCCTCTGCGGCGACGGCTGCCGCGACTGTGACGAGTGTGACGACCGGCTCCGCCGATGGTGATGGTACGTCCGGTCCGCGCGCCGGCCCCTGTCGTCACGGTATGAGTCGCGACGAGCGGAGCCAGACAGGGTGAAAGGGTCGCGGATCCGAGGCTCAAAGTGAGACTCGGTCGCGTCGAAGCCACCGCTAAGAGCGCTAGCGGCCGGGCTGGAGCCAGCAAACATGGAGCGGTCCCTGTAATAGTCTGTGTTGTAGTGGCGCGGCCGGTCAAAGGAGCCACTGCGCTCGTGGTGTCCGTACGGACTGTGTTCATACGCCCGTTCCCGTCCGTCAGAACCGCTGCTGTGAGAGAGACAGGGAAGAGACACGACAGAAAGAGGAACACACACACTTAGCTTCCAGCTGGATCACTCTCACACAGCTAGCTAACTCATCGTACAAGTCTAACGGGTTGGTTGAGCCACGGTTTAAGTCCGAGCTACACTGAGGCTCTAGCGCTGCTGGAAATGGACTTCTACACCAATCATGCAGTGTTTCTATCCGACTCATGAACCATGCTGGCTATCTGGCTCTGAACGCCGCGGGAAAAACAAAGGGTTAATGATAACACAAGGCTCTAGGGTTAGTAAAGAACAGGGGTTAAGAGACTATGTGTCTAGGTTAGAGAGAGAGAAAAAGCACAGAGATGCGTAAGGCAGGGCAATACCAACCTTGTCAGAGCAGTAACTGACCCTACTTATTCCCAATACAATATAGGAGGAATTGTGTGTGAGCCAAAAACAGCGACGGCGGAAAGCGGTCGAAAGAAGCGGATCGGATCCCACTATGCGATCTTCGTCCAATCAGGGCTGCGCCGGTTATCCGTACGTCGTCTTGATGCGTTTAACAAAAATAATATTTAGGAAAAACAAATAAAGTCTTTACCAAAACAAAACAAAACAAAAAAAAACAATCTTCTCATGAGGAAAAACATAGCTTTCCACTGGTGGGGAATAATCCGAACGGCGCACACAACAAAAACAAACGGTGCGTAATTCCAGCGCATTTACTTCCTCCGAACGGCAGCGGTGGGACTTGGCGAAGTCTTCTCCCGTACATCCACTCAAGATCAGGTAATCCAGTTCGGTCTACACCTATACATCCAACATATGAGGTTAGATCCAACATTCGGGAAGCGTGAATCTTCCCGCCACGTCTTCTGGTCTTCGAAGCTTGGTGGAAACATCCAAGCGCGAGCGACGAGTGTTAGCGGCCCTCTCTAACGAATGACGTGCGGTGACACGGAGGATGAGATGATGAACCCTGACACACTTACTCCACACGCGACGGGCGACGACTCCTAAATCCACGGCAGTGATACACATCCATGACAGACAGCAGCACAATGACCAGATGGGTGATGGGATACTCGTGCAAGGCAAATGACAACTGACAAAAAGGTTTTGCGATATCTCTATTTCCCTGGTTAAAAATCTCGTTAAATCCGTCGTCGGCACATACTTCCACACGGCACCATCCGAGGAATCGTAATATCCCAGATTTGGAGGACGCCTAATATCCAAACTCACCCGTTACATCTCCGCCGGACTTCGTAATATCCACGTGGGTGATATCCAGCTCATGGCTCACACAGTAATCCCACATTTTGATTTTGAACACACCAATCTAATCCACTCATTCTTACATGATAGACAAGGATTAATAATCCCGTGTGCAGGAAGTCAGGCCTCAGAGAACGGAGAATCAGTATTGTGTTTAACCCCACCTCAACCCCTGTATCTGACACCGTAGTCCCACTTACCCGTCTAGTCTGCGTTCATAGCGCCCCTCTCTGGTGTGGAGAGTCACCGGAGGCCCGTACACCGGCCCCACGGCGCTCCTCGAGAACCCTGCAACCTCCCTTCCGTGAGTGCTAGCGGGCGCGGCGTCCTCCAGACCGCGCACGGCGCTGGGCACCGAACCCGGCTCATTGTAATCGGTGCGAAGGTCTCTGTCCCCCATTTTGTTAACGGCGTTGTGCGCCTTCTGAGCACTTTTGATGTCGACGAAATCCACAAAGGCCGCCACGCCGCCCTCGGAGCCGCGCTTGCGCAGGACTTTGACGCTCTCCACCCGGCCATACCTGCAAGAGACGAGCCACTGTAAACCAGGCGTCACGGGACCAGCGTAGGCCACACACACACATTTAAGAGTCAAAAATACACTTTCTGACGTACAAAAACTTTGTAACTTACACCTTCATAATGTTTTTCATTATGCTTGGGCGAATATTCACTCTACATCCGTCACAGTTTTCACAGATTCACGTTTTTGAAGTTTACACGGAGATGATAACATTTTCAAAACTTGCACCTTGAAACTATTTCAAAGTTTGCGTTCTCGAGCCACCAAACACTGTTGTCGTGCAAATGAACGTCCAGGAACACGTTAAAAGTTTTCTTTAAGAGCGGTGTCGTGTTAGCGGCCCCTAAGGTAATAACTAATGATCTTTATAATAGAAGTAAATCAATCAAAACTAACTTTAGCTAGACAATATCTTTATTCTAGAGCTGCTGTAAAGCCAAAACAATCTCTGTTACTGTAATCTCCTGTTATCACTGTGAAGCTGCTTTGAAAAAATCTATATTGTCAAAAGCGCTGTATAAATAAAGGTGACTTGACTACGAACTTAAAGCGATTTCACAACGGTTTCCTATATGACATTAATTCAGCTCACTCAACTAAAACACCATTCTTGCATGTTTACGTAATAAAACTTTGGGTTTACTTCAGAACTATCGCGGGATGAAGTTAAACGCTAACATCAGATTCTCACTCTTTCTTGTTTCTGTTCCTCGGACTGAATCGGTTTCGCTGTTAAACCGGCTCAGCCTGTTAGCCGCGAGCTAACCACCGCACACGGACACACACACTCGCTGTTCTCATACTCAACCCGCGTTTTATGCGACTTTTCGTGAGGCGTAACTGTGGCGTGAATGCAAAACGCACGATTTCTGTGAAAAAGACGATAGATTCCACGAAACCACCAGCAAAACATTAACTAGTCACTAGTGAAGCGGCCAGCTAACTGCTTAACTTGGTCATGTTCGCGGGCTGGCGTCTCATTAGAGATCGCTTCGGTTTGTTTTTATATTTTAAATCGTGTTTATGGCTCATTGCGGGTGTTTTAGCTCGTTTTTATAGGCGTTTATTCGTTTATTTTCTGGCATCGCGCGCTGAGGCTGTTTGTGTCCGCGCGAGGCCGCGTCACTGCGCGCGCAGCTCCGCTTCTTGTGTAACTCACCGTTTAAAATGCTCCACAATCTTCTCCTCGCGAACATGTTCGGGTAAATTTCCCACCCAGAGGTGTCTGGTTTCCCGAACCATCCTGCGTCGACCGTGTCCCGTTCATGCACATATGCGCTTTCGCGTCGTTTAATCTCTGACCGTGAGGTAAAATCCGCCGCGAGCTCGTGCGAGAAAAAAGATCTCGCGGCCGTGCGCGTGCAGGAGCGGGAGCGCGCGAAGGAACCCTCGGTGACGAGCACCGCAACCCTGCGCGCCCCCGTCACTATGCGACATCAAAGCAAATGTCACGATGTGTCATAGCATAATATTACATACCAAATACTGAAGATTTTGCGCAAATAATCAGTAACAATGAGCACAAGATGGCATATATTAGTAGTTTATTTGGAGTCATATTCCTTTTACAATGGAAATAACACTGAATATGCGATATTGGTGTTGCTGCTGTTGAATAAATATCTTTGGTGCTTTGCATTTTGTGCATATTACAAAAAAAGAATGCAAAAGACTAGTTGATATGTCTGATACAGTAATGGTCAAAAGATATTCACACAGAAAACAGCTATTTTTAAATTGTA
>CM040773.1:46150984-46173484 GCA_022829085.1 Abramis brama | reverse complement strand
TTGATGACGTCACCACACGCCCAGCACGGCTCCAGACTTGCCTGTCATAATCATCATAATAATATAATGTGTGTTATTACACGGCTCTGTGGAATACTTGGTTCTGATTGGTCAATTGCACCGTATGTTATTCCCAGATAACAGCCTCTGAGAACAGAAACACAGGCTCATCCGCGTCACTGAACGCTACACACTCGCTAGGAGCGGCTTTTCCTCATGGAAGTTTTCCTTTTGGTGAGCTAATAAAATATTTCAACTCTTTGACTCATGTGGGAAGTGTCCGTGTAATAAGCGGATAATGTACATCCAGCCGGTTGTTATCTCAGAATAAACCCCTTCAGGTGTGTGCGTGTGTGTCTGTGTGTGTGTGTGTTATCTCAGAATAAACCCCCTTCAGGTGTGTGTGTGTGTGTGTGTGTGTGTGTGTGTCTCTGTTATCTCAGAATAAACCCCCTTCAGGTGTGTGTGTGTGTGTGTGTGTGTGTGTGTGTGTCTGTGTTATCTCAGAATAAACCCCCTTCAGGTGTGTGCGTGTGTGTCTGTGTGTGTGTGTGTTATCTCAGAATAAACCCCCTTCAGGTGTGTGTGTGTGTGTGTGTGTTATCTCAGAATAAACCCCCTTCAGGTGTGTGTGTGTGTGAGTGTGTGTGTTATCTCAGAATAAACCCCCTTCAGGTGTGTGTGTGTGTGTGTGTGTGTGTGTCTGTGTTATCTCAGAATAAACCCCTTCAGGTGTGTGTGTGTGTGTGTGTGTGTGTGTGTGTGTGTGTGTGTGCGTGATCTCAGAATAAACCCCTTCAGGTGTGTGTGTGTGTGTGTGTGTGTGTGTTATCTCAGAATAAACCCCCTTCAGGTGTGTGCGTGTGTGTCTGTGTGTGTGTGTGTTATCTCAGAATAAACCCCCTTCAGGTGTGTGTGTGTGTGTTATCTCAGAATAAACCCCCTTCAGGTGTGTGTGTGTGTGTGTGTGTGTGTGTGTGTTATCTCAGAATAAACCCCCTTCAGGTGTGTGTGTGTGTGTGTGTGTGTGTCTGTGTTATCTCAGAATAAACCCCTTCAGGTGTGTGTGTGTGTGTGTGTGTGTGTGTGCGTGATCTCAGAATAAACCCCTTCAGGTGTGTGTGTGTGTGTGTGTGTTATCTCAGAATAAACCCCCTTCAGGTGTGTGTGTGTGTGTGTGTGTGTGTGTGTGTGTGTGCGTGATCTCAGAATAAACCCCTTCAGGTGTGTGTGTGTGTGTGTGTGTGTGTGTTATCTCAGAATAAACCCCCTTCAGGTGTGTGTGTGTGTGTGTGTGTGTGTGTGCGTGATCTCAGAATAAACCCCTTCAGGTGTGTGTGTGTGTGTATGTGTTATCTCAGAATAAACCCCTTCAGGTGTGTGTGTGTGTGTATGTGTGTGTCTGTGTTATCTCAGAATAAACCCCCTTCAGGTGTGTGCGTGTGTGTCTGTGTGTGTGTGTGTTATCTCAGAATAAACCCCCTTCAGGTGTGTGTGTGTGTGTGTGTGTGTGTGTGTGTCTCTGTTATCTCAGAATAAACCCCCTTCAGGTGTGTGTGTGTGTGTGTGTGTGTGTGTGTGTCTGTGTTATCTCAGAATAAACCCCCTTCAGGTGTGTGCGTGTGTGTCTGTGTGTGTGTGTGTTATCTCAGAATAAACCCCCTTCAGGTGTGTGTGTGTGTGTGTGTGTTATCTCAGAATAAACCCCCTTCAGGTGTGTGTGTGTGTGAGTGTGTGTGTTATCTCAGAATAAACCCCCTTCAGGTGTGTGTGTGTGTGTGTGTGTGTGTGTCTGTGTTATCTCAGAATAAACCCCTTCAGGTGTGTGTGTGTGTGTGTGTGTGTGTGTGTGCGTGATCTCAGAATAAACCCCTTCAGGTGTGTGTGTGTGTGTGTGTGTGTGTGATCTCAGAATAAACCCCCTTCAGGTGTGTGCGTGTGTGTCTGTGTGTGTGTGTGTTATCTCAGAATAAACCCCCTTCAGGTGTGTGTGTGTGTGTGTGTGTTATCTCAGAATAAACCCCCTTCAGGTGTGTGTGTGTGTGTGTGTGTGTGTGTGTTATCTCAGAATAAACCCCCTTCAGGTGTGTGTGTTTGTGTGTGTGTGTGTCTGTGTTATCTCAGAATAAACCCCTTCAGGTGTGTGTGTGTGTGTGTGTGTGTGCGTGATCTCAGAATAAACCCCTTCAGGTGTGTGTGTGTGTGTGTGTGTGTGTGTTATCTCAGAATAAACCCCCTTCAGGTGTGTGTGTGTGTGTGTGTGTGTGTGTGTGCGTGATCTCAGAATAAACCCCTTCAGGTGTGTGTGTGTGTGTGTGTGTGTGTTATCTCAGAATAAACCCCCTTCAGGTGTGTGTGTGTGTGTGTGTGTGTGTGTGCGTGATCTCAGAATAAACCCCTTCAGGTGTGTGTGTGTGTGTATGTGTTATCTCAGAATAAACCCCTTCAGGTGTGTGTGTGTGTGTATGTGTTATCTCAGAATAAACCCCTTCAGGTGTGTGTGTGTGTGATCTCAGAATAAACCCCTTCAGGTGTGTGTGTGTGTGATCTCAGAATAAACCCCTTCAGGTGTGTGTGTGTGTGTGTGTGTGTGTGTATGATTGCAGAATAAACGCCCCTTCAGGTGTGTGTGTGTGTGTGTGTGTCTGTGTTATCTCAGAATAAACCCCCTTCAGGTGTGTGCGTGTGTGTCTGTGTGTGTGTGTGTTATCTCAGAATAAACCCCCTTCAGGTGTGTGTGTGTGTGTGTGTGTGTGTGTGTGTGTTATCTCAGAATAAACCCCCTTCAGGTGTGTGTGTGTGTGTGTGTGTGTGTGTCTGTGTTATCTCAGAATAAACCCCCTTCAGGTGTGTGCGTGTGTGTGTGTGTGTTATCTCAGAATAAACCCCCTTCAGGTGTGTGTGTGTGTGTGTGTGTGTTATCTCAGAATAAACCCCCTTCAGGTGTGTGTGTGTGTGTGTGTGTGTTATCTCAGAATAAACCCCCTTCAGGTGTGTGTGTGTGTGTGTGTGTGTGTGTCTGTGTTATCTCAGAATAAACCCCTTCAGGTGTGTGTGTGTGTGTGTGTGTGTGCGTGATCTCAGAATAAACCCCTTCAGGTGTGTGTGTGTGTGTGTGTGTGTGTGTGTGTTATCTCAGAATAAACCCCCTTCAGGTGTGTGTGTGTGTGTGTGTGTGTGTGCGTGATCTCAGAATAAACCCCTTCAGGTGTGTGTGTGTGTGTATGTGTTATCTCAGAATAAACCCCTTCAGGTGTGTGTGTGTGTGTATGTGTTATCTCAGAATAAACCCCTTCAGGTGTGTGTGTGTGTGATCTCAGAATAAACCCCTTCAGGTGTGTGTGTGTGTGTGTGTGTGATTGCAGAATAAACGCCCTTCAGGTGTGTGTGTGTGTGTGTGTGTGTGTTATCTCAGAATAAACCCCTTCAGGTATGTGTGTGTGTGTGTGATTGCAGAATAAACGCCCTTCAGGTGGGTGGGTGTGTGTGTGTGTGTGTGTGTTATTTCAGAATAAACCCCTTCAGGTGTGTGTGTGGGTGTGTGTCTGTGTGTGTGTGTGTTATCTCAGAATAAACCCCTTCAGGTGTGTGTGTGTGTGTGTGTGTGTGTGTTAGCTCAGAATAAACCCCTTCAGGTATGTGTGTGTGTCTGTGTGTGTGTGTGTTATCTCAGAATAAACCCCTTCAGGTGTGTGTGTGTGTGTGTGTGTGTTAGCTCAGAATAAACCCCTTCAGGTGTGTGTGTGTGTCTGTGTGTGTGTGTGTGTTATCTCAGAATAAACCCCTTCAGGTGTGTGTGTGTGTGATCTCAGAATAAACCCCTTCAGGTGTGTGTGTGTGTGTGATTGCAGAATAAACGCCCTTCAGGTGTGTGTGTGTGTGTGTGTGTGTGTTATCTCAGAATAAACCCCTTCAGGTGTGTGTGTGTGTGTGTTATCTCAGAATAAACCCCTTCAGGTATGTGTGTGTGTGTGTGTGATTGCAGAATAAACGCCCTTCAGGTGGGTGGGTGTGTGTGTGTGTGTGTGTTATTTCAGAATAAACCCCTTCAGGTGTGTGTGTCTGTGTGTGTCTGTGTGTGTGTGTGTTATCTCAGAATAAACCCCTTCAGGTGTGTGTGTGTGTGTGTGTTAGCTCAGAATAAACCCCTTCAGGTATGTGTGTGTGTGATCTCAGAATAAACCCCTTCAGGTGTGTGTGTGTGTGTGTGTCTGTGTGTGTGTGTGTTATCTCAGAATAAACCCCTTCAGGTGTGTGTGTGTGTGTGTGTGTGTGATCTCAGAATAAACCCCTTCAGGTGTGTGTGTGTGTGTGTGCGTGATCTCAGAATAAACCCCTTCAGGTGTGTGTGTGTGTGTGTGTGTGTTATCTCAGAATAAACCCCTTCAGGTGTGTGTGTGTGTGTGTGTGTGTGATCTCAGAATAAACCCCTTCAGGTGTGTGTGTGTGTGTGTGCGTGATCTCAGAATAAACCCCTTCAGGTGTGTGTGTGTGTGTGTGTGTTATCTCAGAATAAACCCCTTCAGGTGTGTGTGTGTGTGATCTTAGAATAAACCCCTTCACGTGTGTGTGTGTGTGTGTGTGTGTTATCTCAGAATAAACCCCTTCAGGTATGTGTGTGCGTGTGTGTGATCTCAGAATAAACCCCTTCAGGTGTGGGTGTGTGTGTGTGTGTGTGTGCGTGATCTCAGAATAAACCTCTTCAGGTGTGTGTGTGTGTGTGTGTGTGTGTGTTATCTCAGAATAAACCCCTTCAGGTGTGTGTGTGTGTGTTATCTCAGAATAAACCCCTTCAGGTGTGTGTGTGTGTGTGTGTGTGTGTGTGATCTCAGAATAAACCCCTTCAGGTGTGTGTGTGTGTGTGTGTGTGATCTCAGAATAAACCCCTTCAGGTGTGTGTGTGTGTGTGTGTGTGTTATCTCAGAATAAACCCCTTCAGGTGTGTGTGTGTGTGTTATCTCAGAATAAACCCCTTCAGGTGTGTGTTTGTGTGTGTGATCTCAGAATAAACGCCATTCAGGTGTGTGTGTGTGTGTGTTATCTCAGAATAAACCCCTTCAGGTGTGTGTGTGTGTGTGTGTGTGTGTTATCTCAGAATAAACCCCTTCAGGTGTGTGTGTGTGTGTGTGTGTGTGTTATCTCAGAATAAACCCCTTCAGGTGGGTGTGTGTGTGTGTGTGTGTGTGTTATCTCAGAATAAACCCCTTCAGGTGTGTGTGTGTGTGTGTGTGTTATCTCAGAATAAACGCCCTTCAGGTGTGTGTGGGTGTGTGTGTGTGTGTGTGTGTTATCTCAGAATAAACCCCTTCAGGCTGATGAAGACCTGATCCTGACCGGGTTTATTCTGAGATAACAACCGACTGGATGTACATTATCACTTACTTATACAATATTCTCTTCCCTGATGACGAGGGTGGGACAGCCTGTCACTCACATAAGATCAGCTAATAGCAAACCACAACCATCCAACCATCCACTCAATTCCTCACAGACACAATCAAGCCCCGCCCACATAAGTACTTGTTCCTGAGAAGTTTCACTCGGATATACGACACAATGGAGAAGAGAAGTACAGAATACCCACTCTTTGCTGACAGTACCTGGTAACAGTCCTCTCACACACACACACACACACTCACACACTCAGTACCTTGTAACAGTCCTCACACACACACACACACACACACACACACTCAGTACCTGGTAACAGTCCTCACACACACACACTTCTTCTTTCTTCTTATGCAGTTCATCGATTTCGAAGATGACGTCACTTCTAGGATGCGTTGTTGGAGTGTTGAGGCAGCCGCTGCTGTCGGCGGTGCCATTGAAGGCGGCTGTGAAGATCCGGGAGCCACATGTCCTGCCGCAGTCGGGACATGTGAGTGCTGAATCTGGGGATGGGTTGTGGCTGGACGCCAGGTTGGTGTCTGCGCTGACGTAGCACAGTTCTGTGTTGGGCGCGCTGTGATTCGATCTGTTGGGCCCCCAGACTACATGCAGAGCTTCATGCCTGGCGGTTGGCAGCTGTTGTTTCCAGGACTCCAGGGTTGATGCCGCAGCTTTTCAGGGTCGACTTTAGGTGGTCCTTGTAGCGACGCTTCTGACCCCCAGGTCTCCTGTTGGCTGCGTATATCTGCCCACAGAGGGCCTGCCGGGGTAGACGGTGACAGGGCACACGGATAACAAGTCCAACCCATTGCAGTTGCCGCCTAGCAAGGGTTGTCTCCATGCTCCATGCTGCTGGAGTTGGTGCGCTGTAGGATGTCCGTGTGGCGGATTTTGTCTTTCCATGTGACACCTAGTATGCGCTGGAGGCATCTGATGTGAAAGCCCTCGAGACACCGAATATGCCTGCGGTGGGGAGTCCAAGCTTCTGCACCAAACAGCAGGGTGGAAACGAAGACTGACACCTCGACACTTAGTCAGGTTGAACCACCAACCTTTCGATTTGTAGACAACCTACATGAACCACTGAGCCACTGCCGCCCCGACGCATACAACATCCAGTGTGTGCTGCAGTGCGGTAGGGCTGTGGGCTAGGAGGGCACCGTCATCAGCGTATTGCAGTTGTGGTGGTGGTGGTCTTGGTGATGGCTTGCAGGCGGCGGAGGTTAAAGAGGTTCCCCGTCCAGAAGGAACTGTAGGCAAACACCCTCGTCGGGGCTGAGGGAGTTGCGGGAGAGGAGGGTGACTGCTGCCAGGAAGAGACTGAAGATCACTGGAGCCAGTACACACCCCTGTTTCACTCCTACCTGCACAGGAAAGGAGGGGGATTGAGATGTACCCACAATCACACGAGCCTGCATGCCAAAGTGAAACTGTTGTAGGATGTCCAGAAACCTTGGTGGCACCCCAGACTTCTCCAGAATGACCCAAAGGACTTGCCGGTCAATGGTGTCGAAAGCCTTTGCCAGGTCGATGAAGGCAATGAACAGGTCTTTGGTCTGTTCTCTGGCCTTCTCCTGTATTTGGCGAGGACAAAGATCATGTCGGAATTGGACCGATCCTTCCTGAAGCCACACTGTGACTCAGGAAGGATCCTTTCTGTGATGTTCTTGGTTAGATGGAACAGCATGACCCTTGTTAATACTTTCCCTGCCACAGAGAGCAGGGATATGCCACGACTGTTTCCACAGATGGACTTGTCACCCTTTTTCTTGTGGATGGTAACAATGTGTGAGTCTTTCCAGCCTTGTGGAACAGTTTTTTGTGCCCATATTATTGAGCAGATACCCGCCTTTCTTTAGAGCCTCTGCAGGGATTCCATCAGGACCAGCAGACTTATTGTCCTTGAGACTTCGTATTGCTGCCAGGACTTCTGAGAACCTGGGGGGGTCATCAAGCTCATGCACAGGTGGGAGCTTTGGGAGGCGCTGCAGGACAGTGGGGTCAGTCGGATTGTTTTGGTTAAGAAGGGTGTTAAAATGTTCAGCCCAACGCTCAAGAATTTCTTGTTTGTCCTTGTGCAGTATTGTGCCGTCTGTAGATCTGATTCTGCGTTTTTGGGGTCCATATAGTGATTCTACTGCATCGTAGAAAGCTTGAGAGTTGTTGGTTTTCCTAAGCCAACAGTCATTCTCCATTATGCGAAGCCGCCGTTGCACCTCAGGACGGATATTACTCAAGTGTGAGCGCAGAGAGGGAGATTGTGGATTGGAGAGGTGGGCAGTGAAGGCTTTACACTTCTCCTCCAGAAGGTTGAGTATTTCGAGGGAGCTGTCGTCAAACCAGTCCTGGTGACGTTTGGAAGTAAAACCAGTTGTGTCAGTAGCGGCTTGTTGTATAGCTGAGCGAAGGTTAGCCCATGCGCTTTCAGCTGTATTGTGTAGGGGATGAGTGAGAGCGGAGGAAAGGTTATCAGCCAAGCAGCGACGGTACGATGCAGTGGTGTCAGGGGATTTTAGGGCTCGGGAGTTGAGCCGTGTTGAGGGTTGGTGCCTGGTGTGTTGAGGTCGGCCCTTTAGGTGTATCTTGGATCTGATCAGCCGATGATCTGTCCAGCACTCCGCCCCACGCATTGCTCGGGTGAAGGAGATTTCATGTAGATCTTGTTGCCGGGTTATAATGCAGTCCAGTAGGTGCCAGTGTTTGGATCTGGGGTGCATCCATGATGCTTTGTATTTATTTTTCATTTGGAAAGTTGTGTTGGTTATGACCAGTTTGTGCTCAGAGCAGAGGGAGAGGAGTCGCACACACACACACACACACTCAGTACCTGATAACAGTCCTCACACACACACACACTCACACACACACACACACACTCAGTACCTGGTAACAGTCCTCACACACACACACACACACACGCTCAGTACCAGGTAACAGTCTTTCCACACACACACACACACACACACACACAAACTCAGTACCTGGTAACAGTCCTCACACACACACACACACACACACACACACAAACTCAGTACCTGGTCACAGTCCTCACACACACACACACTCAGTACCTGGTAACAGTCCTCACACACACACACACGCTCAGTACCAGGTAACAGTCTTTCCACACACACACACACAAACTCAGTACCTGGTAACAGTCCTCACACACACACACACACACACACACACTCAGTACCTGGTAACAGTCCTCACACACACACACACACACACACACACACTCAGTACCTGGTAACAGTCTTTCCACACACACACACACACACACACACTCA
This sequence comes from Abramis brama, assembly GCA_022829085.1. Taxonomy (NCBI): domain Eukaryota; kingdom Metazoa; phylum Chordata; class Actinopteri; order Cypriniformes; family Leuciscidae; genus Abramis; species Abramis brama. The sequence continues at coordinate 46,164,800 of CM040773.1, read as the reverse complement.
GTACCTGGTAACAGTCCTCACACAGAGGAATCCCAGATTTAGTGTAGTAGAGTCTGGCAGCCAGTGGAGCGTGGCACTGCCGGCACTGGAAGCACGAGGCGTGGTACGTGCGGTTCAGAGCGTCGATGGCCGGTTCAGACAGTGGCACCAGCTTACGGCAGAACCCACACACATCTGAGGCACACACACACACACACACACACACAGCAGCTCTGAACAACTGTCCTCTCACAGGATTATTCCAGTTATCAGGAGGATTCTCACCAGTGCAGTGCGGTCCGGCTGACGGCTCGTTCACCATCCCTCCAGCAGGGGGCACTGATCTCTCTGGCAGACTGACCTCTGCAGGGGCGACCGTGGGTCCGGGCTCGGGGTCACAGGGGTCACAGGGGTCATGTGGAGGAGGGAGTTCATCAGAGTAACTGCTTACAAACACTAACAGATCAAGAATCAATCAGCAAATCTTTACTAACACACGCAAAATATAAAGCCATATTTGCTGTACAGCAAATCTCAACTGCGAGATTTTTTTTATTAACATCAAATATAACGTATATATTAGGGCTGTACGATTAATAAAAATGCAACCGCACACGATTTGGCAAAGGCTGCGATTATTTAACGTGCAGCTTGGCAGTGAAGTACAGCTCTGTGATCGGTGGTAAATGCTCCATCTGAACACCAGAGGGTGCTCTTGCACACACACACACACACACACACACACACCACATATCCCTCTGAACACCAGAGGGCGTCTCATACACACACACACACACACACACCACATATCCCTCTGAACACCAGAGGGCGTCTCACACACACACATCATTCCAGGAAATCTCTATCGCTGTAGCTGAATAAACAGAAGATTGAAACGCTTTGATTTATTAAATGTTGTCTTTTTTGGACAAGAGGTTCATAAATGCTTCTCAAACTCGCAGTGCTTTCAGATGGAGCAGCGTTTACTGAGCCGTACATCAACGACAAGCTTCGCATAACAAAAATAATCGCAGCCTTTGCGATTTCATCACCAAATAAGTGCGATTTCATGTTAATTGCGATTAATCGTGCAGCCCAAATATATATCATCTCCCAGCTCTAACTTGCTAAATGCAACTATAAACATGAAGAGGATCTTCACCGTCCGGTGTGCGTGTGCTGTCCCGCCTGCAGGGGGCGGCGGTGGGCTGGGCGTACAGCGGGCTGATCCGCTCCTCATGCGACGCTGAGCTCCGTAGCCTCGGCTGCTCTCGCGTCGGGCTGCTGCTGTGGACCTGAGCCGTCGGGGTGACTGTCGCCCTGAACGGAGACGCCAGAGTGATGAAGACAGACGACACCACCCTCTTCTGAGGGGCCGCGGACGCCATTATGCTGAAACAGACCAAACGACTAAATCAACTCAGAAACAGAATCAAACGAACAAAGCTCTGTGGAAGAGATTTCTGCCAACGCTATTTCAATGCTGAAGCAACAGCTGACATTATTTCACACTGAATTATTTTTTAATAAAATCTGTTTCATTGCACATGGAGTTACTGAACACTTTTGCATATATATTTACTAAATAAATAAAATAATGTACAAACTACATAGATAAATTATACAAACAGAAAAAACTAAACAAATTATATAAACTTCAAAGTACATAAATTATACAAACTATATCGTTTTTAATAAAGTTTTTAATGTGTTATACTACACAGTCTTTAATAAATTAAGGACTGAGGTGGAACTGGAGGACTGAGGGGGAGCAGGAGGACCGAGGTGGAGACGGAGGACCGAGGTGGAGCCGGAGGACCGAGGTGTAGACGGATGACCGAGGTGGAGCCGGAGGACCGAGGTGCAGCAGGAGGACCGAGGTGGAGCCGGAGGACCGAGGTGGAGCAGGAGGACCGAGGTGTAGACGGATGACCGAGGTGGAGCCGGAGGACCGAGGTGGAGCAGGAGGACCGAGGTGTAGACGGATGACCGAGGTGGAGCCGGAGGACCGAGGTGGAGCAGGAGGACCGAGGTAGAGCCAGAGGACCGAGGTGGAGCAGGAGGACCGAGGTGTAGACGGATGACCGAGGTGGAGCCGGAGGACCGAGGTGGAGCAGGAGGACCGAGGTGGAGCCGGAGGACCGAGGTGGAGCAGGAGGACCGAGGTGGAGCAGGAGGACCGAGGTGGAGCCGGAGGACCGAGGTGAGGCAGGAGGACCGAAGTGGAGCAGGAGGACCGAGGTGAGGCAGGAGGACCGAAGTGGAGCAGGAGGACCAAGGTGGAGCCGGAGGACCGAGGTGGAGCTGGAGGACCGAGGTGGAGCAGGAGGACCGAGGTGGAGCCGGAGGACCGAGGTGGAGCAGGAGGACCGAGGTGAGGCAGGAGGACCGAGGTGGAGCAGGAGGACCGAGGTGGAGCCGGAGGACCGAGGTGAGGCAGGAGGACCGAAGTGGAGCAGGAGGACCGAGGTGGAGCCGGAGGACCGAGGTGGAGCTGGAGGACCGAGGTGGAGCAGGAGGACCAAGGTGGAGCCGGAGGACCGAGGTGGAGCAGGAGGACCGAGGTGTAAACGGATGACCGAGGTGGAGCCGGAGGACCGAGGTGAGGCAGGAGGACCGAAGTGGAGCAGGAGGACCGAGGTGGAGCAGGAGACGGGAGAAACAGTGAAGGATTGCTCCAGGCACAGAAGCTGGACTGACGGTATGTCCGTTTCTGTTTTACTCGCTATGAGGGTCCGTTATTCTGTCGCGGAGCGGCTGTATTGAAGTGCAGGACGAAGAAGTAGGAACAAAAATCCACAACAGAAACACGCAGAAGGTCACAGCAGATAACAGGAGTGATAAAACAAACACATAAACACAGACGATAATGGACAAATGAACTAGAGAAACTTAGGGCTTAAATACCGGCGGTGTAATCAAGATCCAACAGAACAGGTGTGTGCAATTAGGGACTACGGAAACTTATTAAAAAAACAAGTTTCTGGGAACTAACTAGGAATACAAACATATGAACTTTCCAATCTACATACACATAAATTAATATTACTAAACACTTTTGCACAGAGAAAAGATTCAGTAAATAAATAATAATTAAGCACACAATTATAATCTGTCAGAAAGTGAATTAGACGTGTTTCTAGGCGTGTCCGAGTCTTCAATACCAAAGTTCAGTCGTGAATGTGTCGAGCGATGGTGATCTGGGTTCGAATGTACGTTGACGTACAGAATAAATCAGAAAACACACGTGTTGAGTGTGTCCGAGGCTTCACACACTCTCTCTCTCTCTCTCTCTCTCTCTCACACACAAACACACACACACACACACACACATGACTGAATGACAGATGAAGAGCAGAACTTCACACAAACACACATCTAATTCATATGGTGAACCTCTGTTTCTGTTCTCTGTCCAGCTGTTGAGGAATCAGAGGCTTGAGTCTGATCACGTCTCTTTTCTTTCTCGAACGTAGCCTACCTGAACAGCAGATCAAACTCTTCCAGTCTGTCGTTCCTGTTTCCTTGCGATCTGTGTAGAAGAGAGAGAGAGAGAGAGAGAGAGAGAGAGAGAGAGAGAGAGAGAGAGAGAGAAAGTAGTAGCAGTAAGGATCGTATCTGCATGAGGACACGCCTTTTCCTCTCTCTCTCTCTCTCTCTCTCTCTCTCAGATCAGCAGAGGTGAAGAGTTAAACAGTTACTGACTGACAAAGCACAGTCAAATGTGTGACACACACACACACGCAGTCATGCATGCCTACAAACACACAAAGGCATGCAGTTACTTGAACACACACACACACACACACAGATAAGCAGGAGCTGAGCTGGAAAAGGCAGGTACAGTCACATCCTGTTGCCTCAGTGTGATAAAGCAGTGAAAACTGTGTGTGTGTGTGTGTGTGTGTGTGTATGTGTGTGTCTGTCGTCTCATTGTTCTGTCAGTGTTATTTTCTCTACCTCCCTCAGTGTGTCTGCCCTCTTTTCTCTTTTCTCCTCCCATCCCCCACTTCACTCCTTCTCTTTCTCTCTCCTGCATTAAACTCTTCACAGGGAATGACATGAGCTACACAAACTAAATAAACCTAAACTATATGAACTAAACTAATTATAAAAACTATACATTTAGTAATAATTTCATTGACAATATAATGTAATTTAGTAATGTGTTTGTGATTTATCTTGTTGTAAAGCACATTGGTCAACTTTTTGTATTTAATGGTGCTATAAGAAAATTGCCATTGCCATGTACAAAATATATAAACAACTATACAGTACATTAAACAGATTACATAAACTTATCTCTTAAACTCCAAACTACTATATAATCTTCAAACTATATTAACTATACAAACTATATAAACCTAAACTATATGAATTAAACAAACTATATAAACTACGCTAACTTTACGAACTACATAACATGCAGCGCGGGATTGTGTGTGTCTGTGTGTATCAGCATTTATCTGTGAGTTCATCCTCGAGGAGAGGGAGAGGGAGAGGGAGAGGGAGAGGGAGAGGGAGAGGGGGAGGGGCTGAGGAATGCGTCGGTGACGTCACTGCTGCGGGAGGGCGCATGCGCAGCCGCGATGACATCATCCGAGTCCTGACACAAGCTCCGCCCACAGGACAGATGAGGAATCTGATTCACACACTCTTCATCATCTAATATGAAGACAATCACACACGTTTATAAGCAGGTTTTAGAGACTTATCAGCGTTATGAGGGCTGATGCAGTTTTTGAAATGGTAATATAAAGGTTGTTTGTTCAAACGCTGAGTCATGAATCATGATTCACCTTTGAGCTCCTGAGCAAGACGTGCTTTAACCTGTGTATTCAGTGATTGAGCGGCTTTTATCTGCAGTACTATCAGATAAACATTTATTCACAAGCTTCTCTGAGGTAAAATACAAACACCACAACAAATTATTCAATTAATCTGATTCCTGATACTCACAGAAGCAAAGCATCCTTCATTTATTTTTGTATTGCCCTTTTTCTATTTCTTTTTGGACTGACTTTCAAATAGACATGAAAAAATTATAATATTTATTTAATATGAATTATTTAACATTTTTTCTTTGTTTTCAAAACCTTTCAAATAAGAGATCACAAAACAAAAAGCTTATAAAAACAATACAAATTTGAAAGCTTTTTAAATTCACGCAGCTGCCCTAATATAATATAGCACTTTTTATTAAAAAATTATTAAAATTAAATTATATTTTTTATTATTAGTTTTATTTGTAATTTTTACATACATGTTCTTTATATATTTTAGTTGTTGTTATTATTCCTTGTTTATACACTCTGAACTGTATTACAATGCTTTGTATTTTTTTGCATTGTACTTGTCTTTAATTGAAAAAAAGAATAGAAAAATTAAAGCTGCAAGCAGCGATGAAAAGGGCCCTCGCACCCGTGCCACCGCCACCCGGTGCCTTTAGGAAAACAGAGCATGGTGGGCAGTATGTAAATATAGGAGGACTATGTTAAAGTAATTTGTATTTACCACACTTCCTGCTACCAGCAGGTGGCGCTATTACTATAACCGAATATGAGGATGGTCATGTGTTCAGGACAGGACTCTTATCAAACAAGTGAAGTTTGGGGCAGATTGGACATTGTATGCCTGAGTTACTGCAGGCTGTCTGTGGTTGCCTAGCAACATCGGAACTGCAAGCAACATTAATATAGAACTTATCTGATGATGCATATATCACCCAGAGGCTGAAATTGGGTGTGCACATCTACATTTGTCAGGCCGCCTAGGACACGCCATTCGATGAAAAATCAAGATTTTCGCAACGTCTCAAATGCATTAAGATTACACTCACCAAATTTGAAGAGGATCAGATCAAAACTGTAGGAGGAGTTTGTTAAAGTACAACGTCTGGAAATGGCAAAAACTGCACAAAATCTGAGAGGAAGTTCAAAATAGCTGACTTCCTGTTGTGTTTAGGGCTATGCTCCAAGAGACTTTTTTGTAGGTATTGGGTCATTACATGTATGTACCTAATTTCATACCTGTACGTAAAAGGTAGAGCCGGGGCAATAATGTAGGGGGGGGCAATTGAGCCATTTTGCCCCACCCAATTTTGAAAACCATATCACACGTACATTTTCACCACTTCTGAAGCGTGTGCAAAGTTTCATGAGTTTTCGAGCATGTTTAGGCCCTCAAAAAAGCGATTCACTTTGGAGAAGAATAATAATAAACGGAGCAAAAACAATAGGGTCCTCTCACCATCGGTGCTCGGGCCCTAAAAAAACATCCTTCATTTCCTGTTGTAGATTAAAGGGTAACTCTCGCCAGAATGCAACCTAGGGTCTTTTTGTTAGAATGGAAACTCCACTTTTAAGTTTGACCGTATTTTCGTTTTCGGTCAAATTGGTCCCATTCAAAAGGCAATTTGACCGAAAACGAAAATACGGTCAAACTTAAAAGTGGACTTTCAATTCTAATTATGCTTTTAAACGAAAGTTTGCCTCGGGTAGACTAACAAAAAGACCCTAGGTTGCATTTTGGCGAGAGTTAAACTATAACTCATACACGACCAAACTATTCTTACTACTCATGACGTGTCTACTACGCACTAAAAAAGCACGTGACCCTCGTCCACTGTAAGCAAATGTTCCAAACGCGGCAAAAGGCATAAAGATGATTTTTTTTCTTCTTAGATCTGCTAAAACTAGAAGAAAAGGAAGAGAGTAAGTGAACTTCAACATCTCAAAGACTGAGAGAAGAACAACATCACAGTAACTCATCATGCAGCGCCACCTGCTGGAAAACAGCAGAGCACCATCAAATAATAACCACAGAACTTATGAACATAAAGATAAAACACGGTAGAACTGCAGAGGACGCGATGAGAGGCGCGTGCATGTACTGTGACACGAGCGCGGGTCACGTGATTCAACACTTACACGGTTTTACCTCAGACAGCAGAACGCGGTGGGATTTAGGGGAAACCAGCGATATTTGATCCATTTATACATAAAAGAGAAACATTGTAGATTATAAACATAAATATAATGCCTAAAAGTTTCTTTTGGCATATTTTAAACACAGTGTTTCCGAAACTGCGCTTCGTGAGGAACTGCAGGGCAGAGATCGCGAGTTGATGAAAAGCTATTTATAAATAAAATCATAAAAATGCAAAAATACATCAAATAAATCATTTTAAATGAAAAACAATTAAAATGGGGGGTGGTGGTGAATATTTTAGATTAAAAAAAGGGTTTGTCAGAAAAAAACAGGCATGGTGTTGTTATTTGTGTTGTGAAGCTGCACTAATAATCACAGAGAGTCAGTCCATAAAAACTTTAATCATCACATATTAAAAACACAAAGAGTCTTTATAGTTATTGGAAATAAGACACACTGGTGAGGTAAAACCCAACTGCACTGGGTCAGGTCCGGCGTGACGCTAACACACACAAGCGTTCAGCATCATCTCTGGAGTGAGTGTTCGTGTACAGGGAATCTCTTGTGTGTGTGTATAGCAGCGCTCGCTGTCTCAGGACGTCCCATATGAGCATACTGAGGACCGTATGAGGAGCCAGACGCACAAACACCGGCATCATCCCTTTATACAGACCCACAATCCCCTCCGTGGCGCAGACCTTCATCAGACAGTCCACAAACCCGCTGTACAGCCGGCCCTGAGACACACACACACACCGCACTGTACATTAATCAGTGTTGGGGAACGTTACTTTGAAAAGTAATGCATTACAATATTGTGTTTCTCCCTTTAATTGCGTTACTTAGTGTCTTTTTTAGAAAATGTATTTATGTTATTTTTGTGTTACTTTTTTTCACCTGGGCTGGGCTTTTTTTTTCTAAATAAAAAAAAGTTATATTTTTGGGCAAATGTAAAGGCCCTTTCACACCAAAAGTAAAAAATAAGCCTCAGGCTGAAGGAAATGCAAATTGATCAATAAAGTGAGATTAAATGGATAAAAATGTATGTTTTATTTAACATATTTAGTTATTGGAGGTTTGCATGGTATTCTGATTCTGCATTTCACTGATTTTATTCATTTTGAGGAATATTGAATCTTTTTTTGTGTGCAAGTAAGATGAGTAAATGCTCACATTTAGTCTAGAACTACAATAACATCATGTTTACACACACACACACACACACACACACACACACACACGCCTCTGCACTTCGATTTGTCTCAACATGAGGCCAGGACAGCTGTCAGTCAATCAATGGGAAAACAAAGTAACTTGCGTTACTTATTTGAAAAAGTAACTCAGATATTTTGTTGTAAATTTTAAAAGTAATGCATTACTTTACTAGTTACTTGAAAAAGTAATCTGATTACGTAACTCGAGTTACTTTTTAATGAGTTACCCCAACACTGAAATTAATATTATTATATATAATCTTGGTAAATGAAGTGTGTGTTTTACCCTTTTAAACTCGTCCACTGGTTGGTTGTACAGTCGTGTGCTGATGACATCAAACGGTGTCATGGTAACGGACACGGCGACTCCGCTAATCATGGCGGCGATGAGCGCGATGAGGACACTGTGAGGACTGAACCACTGAAACACACATTCACACACTTAACCAGTCTTACTAGCTCTAGCTTACTTATAGTTAGGCACATGTTTGCCTTCTGAAGCACTAAACCTCCAACTGAAGAAGATACACACTATTAAAAAGAGGATTTTAATATCAAAAGTCATAATGATGTACACATGCCGATGTGTGTGTGCTGACCTGTGCGCGCGTGACCCAGTCTTTAGCCGAGCTGAACGTGGAGAGTTGAGCCGCTGACCCCACCATGACCCTCGGCACGGCCCCGTTCACCCCCCGCCACAGACCCGTCACGCCCTCGCGCCGGTAGATGGACAGGAGTGCGCTCGACACGCTCTGAGGAGCACCAATCAGAATCACTCTCACTAATACTGTCAAATATACTCAAACTCAAATATATTCATATATCCTCAAATAAACTCATATAAACTCAAATATGCTCTGATATGTGATTGGCTGATAAAGATCTGGTCAGAGTTCAGCTGTATCATGTGACGCTGTGTTCGTTCACACGCCTCTGTGTGCTGGACTCTGATTGGCTGCCAGTGCAGAACAGTGAGAGGTGTGTTGACACACACACACACACACACACACACACACACTGTATGTGGAGGTCAGGTCACATGTTTTGGGTGGTTGATGGAAAGTAAGCCTGAATTAGAGGTGGGTCATGTGACTGGCGCTGCAGATCTCGTACCTGATGGTTGTGCTGGTGTCCGACAGCGATGGCCGCCGCCGTCTGCGCCTGCAGGTGTGTTTTTACCTGTAGAAACACACACAGGAAATACATCACGCTCATGTAAACGCACGCATCACTGTAAAGACACTTATCACTGTAAACACGCCAACTCTGAGTCTGTCGTAAACACTCATCTGTCACTTCCTCTGCCTTCCTGACATCTGAGCCCGTCTCTGGATGCCTTACTGTCAACACTGTGTGTGTGTGTGTGTGTGTGTGTGCGAGTGTGTGTGTGTGAGAGAGTGCGTGTGTGTGAGTGAGTGTGTGTGAGAGTGAGTGAGTGAGTGTGTGTGTGTGTGTGTGTGTGTGTGTGTGTGTGAGAAGTGTGTGTGTTAAACGTGTGTGTGTGTGTGTGTGTGTGAGAGTGAGTGAGTGTGAGAGTGAGTGAGTGTGTGTGTGTGAGAGTGAGTGAGTGAGTGAGTGTGAGTGTGAGAGTGAGTGAGTGTGAGAGTGAGTGAGTGTGTGTGAGAGTGAGTGAGTGAGTGAGTGTGTGTGTGCGAGTGCGTGTGAGAGTGAGTGAGTGTGTGTGTGTGAGAGTGAGTGAGTGAGTGAGTGTGAGTGTGAGAGTGAGTGTGTGTGAGAGTGAGTGAGTGTGTGTGAGAGTGAGTGAGTGAGTGAGTGAGTGAGTGTGTGTGTGCGAGTGCGTGTGAGAGTGAGTGAGTGTTTGTGTGTGTGTGTGTGTGTGTGTGTGAGTGAGTGAGTGAGTGTGTGTGTGTGAGAGAGTGCGTGCGAGTGACTCACATATACATAACAGCTCGAGTTACTGACAGATTGTTCCTAAAAATGAGTCGTTAAAGACGGTAAACATGATGTTATTGTAGTTCTAGACTAAATGTGAGCATCTACTCATCTCACTTGCACAAAAAAAACAATTCAATATTCCTCAAAATGAATAGAATCAGTGAAATGTAGAACCTGAATACTTAGCAAACCTCCAATATCTAAATATGTTAAATAAAACATACATTTTTATGCATTTAATCTCACTTTATTGACCGATATACCATATGCAAAAATGACTATAGATTTTTTTTGGTTTTTATAGGTAAAGTAAGTGTTAAACTTTTTTCTCCTGCATCTATTCTTCTGTTATCCAGAACGGCAGCAGCTGAAAGGTTTGTTTGAGCGGCGCCCTCTACTGTACAGGAGTGAATCTGCATTTCCTTCACCCTGAGGCTTATTATTTCACTTTTAGTGTGAAAGGGTCTTTACATTTGTCCAAAAATATAACTTTTTTTGTTATTAATAGGGCTGTCAATCGATTAAAATTTTTAATCGATTAATCGCATGATTGTCGTGAGTTAACTCGTGATTAATCGCATTTAATCGCACATTTTTTTATTTGTTCTAAATATACCTTAAATTAATACTTTTCAAGTTTGTAATACTCTAATCAACGTGGGCATGGATAAATATAGATGCTTTATGCAAATGTATGTTTATTATTGAAACCATAGTCAATATAGAGCATGAAGACGAGACATGTTTCAGAGGTCATAGATGTTTTTTCAAAGAACTTGTTCATGTCTATTAGACACATGTAGAAAGAACAAAGAAATGCCATGTTCCCATTACTTCTCTTTCTTTGCACTGAGCAATTTACTAACAAAAAAATGTTTAGATTTTTGCATGACAGGGCAGCTCTTCTGAAAATGCTAAATGTACATTTAGCATTTATTATTACATTGTAGTTTGTCTCTCTCTGTGCCCATTTTGATTAAGCTAAATTCTCAATAAAACAGTTTTCATTGGTATATTTTACTGTTTCTGTTGTCAAACAACGGAATGAATTTGAAATTGTGACTGAAACGCGACCCAATAAACATAACCAGTTCTCCCTTCCAAGACGTTAATCTGCACAAAAATTCTGATCGAGCCGTCGTCTGGTGAAATCAAATACACATAAGCTAAAGACAATATCCGTGTATATTTGTAAAATTAGAGAAGCAACATAATATCTGTTTAACTGAATTAAAGCGCTGCTCCTCCGCGCGAGACGCAGAGAGAGAGAGAGAGAGAGAGAGAGAGAGAGAGAGAGAGAGGCGCGCGCGCGCGCGCTCTCGCTTTAATTCAGTTAAACAGATATTATGTTGCTTCTCTAACCCTAACCGGCGGTAGCCTACCGGTAGATTCTCAGAAACTAAATAAGGTTTGGGCGCTTTGTTGAAGGAAAAAAAATCGCTAAAGGGGTCTGCAATGTCGCTAAGTTGCCAACACGGTGTATCTCCATTTCTCCAACTAGGGGTTGGGCCACGGGTCAAACAGAAAATATGCGCTGCGTTAATCGCCCGTTAAAAAAATTAGTGCCGTTAATATGATTTTGCGTTAACGCGTTATTAACGCGCTAACTTTGACAGCCCTAGTTATTAAAAAAAAAACAAGCCCAGCCCAGCTGGAAAAAAGTAACTAAGTAACGCAATACTTTTCTAAAAGTAACTAAGTAACGCAATACTTTTCTAAAAAGTAACTTAGTAACGCAATACTTTTCTAAAAAGTAACTAACGCAATACTTTTCTAAAAGTAACTTAGTAACGCATTACTTTTCTAAAAAGTAACTAAGTAATGCATTACTTTTCTAAAAAGTAACTTAGTAACGCATTACTTTTCTAAAAAGTAACTAAGTAACGCATTACTTTTCTAAAAAGTAACTTAGTAACGCAATACTTTTCTAAAAAGTAACTAACGCAATACTTTTCTAAAAGTAACTTAGTAACGCAATACTTTTCTAAAAAGTAACTTAGTAACGCAATATTTTTCTAAAAAGTAACTAACGCAATACTTTTCTAAAAGTAACTTAGTAACGCAATACTTTTCTAAAAAGTAACTAAGTAACGCATTACTTTTCTAAAAAGTAACTTAGTAACGCATTACTTTTCTAAAAAGTAACTAAGTAACGCATTACTTTTCTAAAAAGTAACTTAGTAACGCATTACTTTTCTAAAAAGTAACTAAGTAACGCATTTTCTAAAAAGTAACTTAGTAACGCATTACTTTTCTAAAAAGTAACTAAGTAACACAATACTTTTCTAAAAGTAACTAAGTAACGCAATATTGTAATGCATTACTTTTCAAAGTACCGTTCCCCAACACTGACCACCAACAGTACAGATGCGACGCGAGTCTCCTACCAGATACGCGGGCGAGGCGACGAAGGCCCCCAGAGCTCCAGCCGCGGCCCCTGCGATCAGACTTCCCCCGGGGCCGTTGGTGAGTCCTGACGCCTGCGTGTAGGAGTAGAACCCGAGCCGGACACCGTTCATCAGGCCCTGGTACAGCAGCGCCGCCGTGAGCCCCTTCTGCAGGCCCCGGACCCCGTCGGTGCGCCCCACAAGCCACAGCGCCTGCAGGACCCCGCGGTAGAGCCGCTGGTAGGAGCCGCGAGCCCTCAGCTCGCCCTGCAGCTGCAGACGGGTCTTCACCACCTCCAGCGGGTTGGTGAACACACACGCCCCGCAGCACGCCAGCGCGCCCAGGCTAAAGTCCAGCGGGGGCCACAGGCGCCCGGGGCCGAGGGGGGGCGGGGGGGTCAGGAGCCGCGTCACAGGCATGTCTGGAACCAGGAGACACCGAAGATCCTGCTGGGGCGCCGGTTATCTCGTCATATTCATGTGTGCGACATTAAACTGCATTAGCATGTTTCTGAGGAATCAAGTCCAGGATTCAGATCTGCAACAAAGTTCCTGGTCACTGCAATCATTCATCAACAACAACAACACATTTAATACATGACAAATCATGCTCTATGTTGAACTGTTTAAACCCGTATAGATGTCCCATATAGACAACCTCAGTGCTCTATGTTGAACTGTCTAAACCCGTATAGATGTCCTATATAGACAACCTCAGTGCTCTATGTTGAACTGTCTAAACCCGTATAGATGTCCCATATAGACAACCTCAATGCTCTATGTTGAACTGTTTAAACCCGTATAGATGTCCCATATAGACAACCTCAGTGCTCTATGTTGAACTGTTTAAACCCGTATAGATGTCCCATATAGACAACCTCAGTGCTCTATGTTGAACTGTCTAAACCCGTATAGATGTCCCATATAGACAACCTCAATGCTCTATGTTGAACTGTTTAAACCCGTATAGATGTCCCATATAGACAACCTCAGTGCTCTATGTTGAACTGTTTAAACCCGTATAGATGTCCCATATAGACAACCTCAGTGCTCTATGTTGAACTGTTTAAACCCGTATAGATGTCCCATATAGACAACCTCAGTGCTCTATGTTGAACTGTCTAAACCCGTATAGATGTCCCATATAGACAACCTCAGTGCTCTATGTTGAACTGTTTAAACCCGTATAGATGTCCCATATAGACAACCTCAGTGCTCTATGTTGAACTGTCTAAACCCGTATAGATGTCCCATATAGACAACCTCAGTGCTCTATGTTGAACTGTCTAAACCCGTATAGATGTCCCATATAGACAACCTCAGTGCTCTATGTTGAACTGTCTAAACCCGTATAGATGTCCCATATAGACAACCTCAGTGCTCTATGTTGAACTGTTTAAACCCGTATAG
>CM040773.1:46143484-46145984 GCA_022829085.1 Abramis brama | reverse complement strand
TGTAAGAGAGTGTGTAGTGTAAGAGAGTGAGTGTAAGAGAGTGTGTAGTGTAAGAGAGTGTGTAGTGTAATGCAGTGTGTAGTGTAAGAGAGTGTGTAGTGTAATGCAGTGTGTAGTGTAAGAGAGTGTGTAGTGTAAGAGAGTGTGTAGTGTAAGAGAGTGTGTAGTGTAAGAGAGTGTGAGTGTAAGAGAGTGTGTAGTGTAAGAGAGTGTGTAGTGTAAGAGAGTGTGTAGTGTAAGAGAGTGTGTAGTGTAAGAGAGTGTGTAGTGTAATGCAGTGTGTAGTGTAAGAGAGTGTGAGTGTAAGAGAGTGTGTAGTGTAAGAGAGTGTGTAGTGTAATGCAGTGTGTAGTGTAAGAGAGTGTGTAGTGTAAGAGAGTGTGAGTGTAAGAGAGTGTGTAGTGTAATGCAGTGTGTAGTGTAAGAGTGTAGTGTAATGCAGTGTGTAGTGTAAGAGTGTGTAGTGTAAGAGAGTGTGTAGTGTGTAGTGTAATGCAGTGTGTAGTGTAATGCAGTGTGTAGTGTGTAGTGTAAGAGAGTGTGTAGTGTGTAGTGTAATGCAGTGTGTAGTGTGTAGTGTAATGCAGTGTGTAGTGTGTAGTGTAATGCAGTGTGTAGTGTGTAGTGTAATGCAGTGTGTAGTGTGTAGTGTAATGCAGTGTGTAGTGTGTAGTGTAAGAGAGTGTGTAGTGTGTAGTGTGAGAGAGTGTGTAGTGTGTAGTGTAATGCAGTGTGTAGTGTAATGCAGTGTGTAGTGTGTAGTGTAAGAGAGTGTGTAGTGTGTAGTGTAATGCAGTGTGTAGTGTGTAGTGTAATGCAGTGTGTAGTGTGTAGTGTAATGCAGTGTGTAGTGTGTAGTGTAATGCAGTGTGTAGTGTGTAGTGTAAGAGAGTGTGTAGTGTGTAGTGTGAGAGAGTGTGTAGTGTGTAGTGTGAGAGAGTGTGTAGTGTGTAGTGTAAGAGAGTGTGTAGTGTGTAGTGTAATGCAGTGTGTAGTGTGTAGTGTAAGAGAGTGTGTAGTGTGTAGTGTAAGAGAGTGTGTAGTGTGTAGTGTGAGAGAGTGTGTAGTGTGTAGTGTGAGAGAGTGTGTAGTGTGTAGTGTAAGAGAGTGTGTAGTGTGTAGTGTAAGAGAGTGTGTAGTGTGTAGTGTGTAGTGTAAGAGAGTGTGTAGTGTGTAGTGTGTAGTGTGAGAGAGTGACGGCACCTTGCAGGCCGGATGGCACCAGAGCTCCGGCGCGCCGTGATCCTCGTTCTCCACCCGCAGCTGCTGCCACGTCCAGCTGGAGGCGCTCATGTGCAGCAACCAGGCGTCCTTCAACAACTGCACACACACACACACACACACACACACACACAGTCTCTCTTCAGTGAGCGAAACAGACGTTTAATAAGCACTTATCCGATGGCAGTATTAAAGGGATAGTAGGATAGATGCATTCACTGCCATTATAAAGCTTGGAACATTTTGTAATATAACTCTGTGTTCGTCTGAGAGAAGAGTGTCATGCACACCTAGGATGACTTGAGGGAGAGTAAAGCATGGGCTAATTTTCATTTTTCTTAAAAATAAAGAACTATCCCTTTAAGTAAATAATTTATTGTCAATTTCGGGTTTCTCAGCCCAAGATCTTCATTTGCGACGCCTCCTGCACTAACCCTGCGCCTAACCCTAACCCTAACCCTAACCCTGCACTAACCCTGCGCCTAACCCTAACCCTAACCCTAACCCTGCGCCTAACCCTAACCCTAACCCTGCGCCTAACCCTAACCCTAACCCTAACTGACTCCAGTATCTGGCGATCACAGCATAACCAGATATTAGACGGCGGTCATATTCATATTCTCACACGCAGCAGATACTCACAGCGTTCGGCCCGCCGCAGCCGCCCAGAATCAGCAGCGTCTCGCTGTCGATCACGATCTGAGGGACACAGAGAGCGCATCAGTCTCAGAGCATCATGGGAAGGGTTAGAGGGTTTAGAGAGGAGAGTTACCTGAGACTGGCCTCCGCGCGGGTGAGGAGACGGCCCGCTCACACTGGGCTTGGACCAGGACCACTGCTCCAGATCCAGCAGCCACACCTCGTTACTCCTGACACACACACACACACAGATGAGACACACACACACAGATGAGACACACACACACAGATGAGACACACACACACAGATGAGACACACACACACACACACACAGATGAGACACACACACACACACAGATGAGACACACACACACACACAGATGAGACACACACACACAGACACACACACACAGACACACACACAGGCTCATACGTACATCTGCCGGGCCCCCAGTGAGCCGCCGAACACCACCATAGTGCTGCCGATGACGGAGGAGGAGTGGCCAGCCATGGGCGGAGGCCCGTGAGTCGTCACGATGCAGTTCCACCTGCGGCCACAAGGGGGCGGAGTCACTGACACCGCGTGATCAAACACGACACACACCTCCACACAGCAGGTTTATAATGCTCTCACCAGTT
>CM040773.1:46133484-46135984 GCA_022829085.1 Abramis brama | reverse complement strand
TCAACTTCAAATTCGGTCAGACAGAAGCCTTTGATCTTCCAGCGTATCTAAAACCCACATTATCTCATACATTAGGCTATACGTCCTGTGTAAAATAAACACGTTTGGGTCAGTAAACTTAGACTTCTATAACTTTTTAACACTTTCTTTTTTTAAATGTATTCTTGAAGTGTCTCTTTAAGACTGCCTCGCACTTCAGGTCAGAGGGATGTGCAGTTAACGGGTTAAACTCAACTTCATGTCAAAGTCGTTCATAAGAAGAAAGTGGCTTTAATAATGGACGCGTTTCCACAGCCCATCAGCTGAAGCTCAGGATGAGTCCGTGATCGCGTTATTCTCTCCCACAGATGATCTTTATCATCAGCACAGTGTTATACTTCCACACATGTACTCGAGAACTGCCTCAGGCGTGTTTACTAGAGTAAAAGCAGGGTATTTCCAGCTGCTGCTTCATTAGCTGAGCGCTAACAGCCGGCTGATTCGCGTGTAACGCGGCTGATGACGCTGCGGGCGTCGCGAGGCTGACGCGCGAGGCTTTACCTGTGTGCGTGACGCTCGGTGTGACTCTCGCCCGCGCGTCGCGTCTGTGTTTTTGCTGTTGTTTGTGTTTCTCTTTATCAGCTGCTCTCTTGAACCTCCTCACTCCAAACATCCGCCATCTTCCCTCCGCACGGGAGCGCGCACGCACACACGTCACACGTCTCGCGTCTCGGAGCGTGCACGTGCGGGAGGGGACGCTACGTTAGGGCGCGCCCGCTGTTTCTCTGAAATAAGTACATCATTTATTTTTACACTATTTTATTTGTCTAAGGCTTGATTTTTGAGCATTTCTAAGTAATTATTGTATGAAATACTGTCAAGTACAATTACATACATAGTATGATAATAAAATGATCCCGTTTTCCTTTGGAGAATGGAAAAGCTAAGACTGTTCATTTGTGTACTGTCTTCAACATCTTTGAATGATACACTGAATGATACATGATGTCTTGTATTTGTGTGAACGTGTTTTTGTTTGTTTGTTTTATTTTATTCTTTGTTTTGTCTTTGCTCCAAAGTGTATGATATACTGTTTTGTTGTTTTAAGCATAAAAAAGAGAAAAAGTTTCCTTTGGAAAATGATCTGTTAAATAAACGAAACTGCAAAATATCCTCAAGTGTATAAAATGTATATTTACAAAAACATGATTTTATTTCACGTAGGGTCTCGAGATGTCGACCGCTCGCACAGAACGACTGACACTAGCAAAACCATCAACGTTTTTAATGTCGTTTTTATACTCTTACTGTTTTACATAAACCCCGCCCCCGGAACACGATTTATAGATTATCATGACAGAATATGCTAATCAGTGACTAGAAGATAGTTAACTCCACATCAGCTTCATAAATCCATCAACTAACCGTTCAGAAATGTCCTGTTGCTTCTACATAATGTCACTTCTTCTTGAGTCTCACATACAAGCTGTTGAAGCTCCGCCCACTGTGCCGGGAGCAGCAGCTCATTTGCATTTAAAGGGACACACACACACACACATAAAAACGTCACGTTTTTGCTCACCCTCAAAAAGTGACAATTTTAATATTCTATAAAAAATATCTGTGGGGTATTTTGAGCTAAAACCTCACACACACACTCTGGTGACATCAGAGACTTATTTTACATTATTACATTATAGAACCCCTTTAAAAGTTGCATTTTCAGTTGAATTTGAGGAAACCGTAACCGTAAGTTCGGAAAGTCTGATTCATTCTAGAGTCGGTTCATTCTAAACGGCACAATCTCATGTTTCTTTGGAACATTTGATTCATTCTAGTGAATCGGTTCCTAAACTCGACTCCTGACTCGGTTCTGGGTTCGTTCGGACAGCGAGTGTGTGTGAGTGTGAGGCTCAGTTCTGGGTTCGTTCGGACAGCGAGTGTGTGTGAGTGTGAGGCTCAGTTCTGGGTTCGTTCGGACAGCGAGTGTGTGTTTTCAGTGTGTGTGAGTGTGTGTTTTCAGTGTGTGTGAGGCTCAGTTCTGGGTTCGTTCGGACAGCGAGTGTGTGTTTTCAGTGTGTGTGAGTGTGTGTTTTCAGTGTGTGTGAGGCTCAGTTCTGGGTTCGTTCGGACAGTTCTTGTAAATAAACAGATTTTCACAAAGATTTGGATCCTCTTAAATCCTCACGTCTTGTTCTGTAGCACCTCTACTGTAAGTCAGTTATATTACTTTAATTACATTAAATATACTACAACAAAATATCATGCATATATTCATATTGTTAGTCAACTTTATGCATTTGCAGACGTAACTTTCATTACATTCAAGGTAAACCTGTTTGAATCAGTCCACGTGTGACTCAAGCAGACAGAAACATGGTTCAGACGTAAGAAATGAAGCTTTACTGTCAGACATGAGAACAGTTTCATGAACGGGTTTCCAGTCTCTGATCATTAACGTACACATCAGCCACGACACACACACAGACGCCGGTTACTGCGGTTATAATCATCATCTACT
>CM040773.1:46115984-46128484 GCA_022829085.1 Abramis brama | reverse complement strand
ACTCCTCATTGATGACGAACAACAGACTCGCGACTCCTCATTAATGACGAACAACACACTCGCGACTCCTCATTAATGACGAACAACACACTCGCGACTCCTCATTAATGACGAACAACACACTCGCGACTCCTCATTAATGACGAACAACACACTCGCGACTCCTCATTAATGACGAACAACACACTCGCGACTCCTCATTAATGATGAACAACACACTCGCGACTCCTCATTAATGATGAACAACACACTCGCGACTCCTCATTAATGATGAACAACACACTCGCGACTCCTCAATGATGAACAACACACTCGCGACTCCTCATTAATGATGAACAACACACTCGCGACTCCTCATTAATGATGAACAACACACTCGCGACTCCTCAATGATGAACAACACACTCGCGACTCCTCATTAATGACGAACAACACACTCGCGACTCCTCATTAATGACGAACAACACACTCGCGACTCCTCATTAATGATGAACAACACACTCGCGACTCCTCATTGATGATGAACAACACACTCGCGACTCCTCATTAATGACGAACAACACACTCGCGACTCCTCATTAATGATGAACAACACACTCGCGACTCCTCATTGATGATGAACAACACACTCGCGACTCCTCATTAATGACGAACAACACACTCGCAACTCCTCATTAATGACGAACAACACACTCGCGACTCCTCATTAATGATGAACAACACACTCGCGACTCCTCATTGATGATGAACAACACACTCGCGACTCCTCATTAATGACGAACAACACACTCGCGACTCCTCATTAATGATGAACAACACACTCGCGACTCCTCAATGATGAACAACACACTCGCGACTCCTCATTAATGATGAACAACACACTCGCGACTCCTCAATGATGAACAACACACTCGCGACTCCTCATTAATGATGAACAACACACTCGCGACTCCTCAATGATGAACAACACACTCGCAACTCCTCATTGATGATGAACAACACACTCGCGACTCCTCATTAATGACGAACAACACACTCGCGACTCCTCATTGATGACGAACAACAGACTCGCGACTCCTCATTAATGATGAACAACACACTCGCGACTCCTCATTAATGACGAACAACACACTCGCGACTCCTCATTAATGACGAACAACACACTCGCGACTCCTCATTAATGACGAACAACACACTCGCGACTCCTCAATGATGAACAACACACTCGCGACTCCTCATTAATGATGAACAACACACTCGCGACTCCTCAATGATGAACAACACACTCGCGACTCCTCAATGATGAACAACACACTCGCGACTCCTCATTAATGATGAACAACACACTCGCGACTCCTCAATGATGAACAACACACTCGCAACTCCTCATTGATGATGAACAACACACTCGCGACTCCTCATTAATGATGAACAACACACTCGCGACTCCTCATTAATGACGAACAACACACTCGCGACTCCTCATTAATGACGAACAACACACTCGCGACTCCTCAATGATGAACAACACACTCGCGACTCCTCATTAATGATGAACAACACACTCGCGACTCCTCAATGATGAACAACACACTCGCAACTCCTCATTGATGACGAACAACAGACTCGCGACTCCTCATTAATGATGAACAACACACTCGCGACTCCTCATTAATGACGAACAACACACTCGCGACTCCTCATTAATGACGAACAACACACTCGCGACTCCTCATTAATGACGAACAACACACTCGCGACTCCTCATTAATGATGAACAACACACTCGCGACTCCTCAATGACGAACAACACACTCGCGACTCCTCATTAATGATGAACAACACACTCGCGACTCCTCATTAATGATGAACAACACACTCGCGACTCCTCATTAATGATGAACAACACACTCGCGACTCCTCATTGATGATGAACAACACACTCGCGACTCCTCATTAATGATGAACAACACACTCGCGACTCCTCATTAATGATGAACAACACATTCGCGACTCCTCAATGATGAACAACACACTCACGACTCCTCATTAATGACGAACAACACACTCGCGACTCCTCATTAATGATGAACAACACACTCGCGACTCCTCATTAATGATGAACAACACACTCGCGACTCCTCATTAATGATGAACAACACACTCGCGACTCCTCATTAATGATGAACAACACACTCGCGACTCCTCATTGATGATGAACAACACACTCGCGACTCCTCATTAATGATGAACAACACACTCGCGACTCCTCATTAATGATGAACAACACATTCGCGACTCCTCAATGATGAACAACACACTCGCGACTCCTCATTAATGACGAACAACACACTCGCGACTCCTCATTAATGACGAACAACACACTCGCGACTCCTCATTAATGATGAACAACACACTCGCGACTCCTCAATGACGAACAACACACTCGCGACTCCTCATTAATGATGAACAACACACTCGCGACTCCTCATTAATGATGAACAACACACTCGCGACTCCTCATTGATGATGAACAACACACTCGCGACTCCTCATTGATGATGAACAACACACTCGCGACTCCTCATTGATGATGAACAACACACTCGCGACTCCTCATTAATGATGAACAACACACTCGCGACTCCTCATTGATGATGAACAACACACTCGCGACTCCTCATTGATGATGAACAACACACTCGCGACTCCTCATTAATGATGAACAACACACTCGCGACTCCTCATTAATGATGAACAACACATTCGCGACTCCTCAATGATGAACAACACACTCACGACTCCTCATTAATGACGAACAACACACTCGCGACTCCTCATTAATGATGAACAACACACTCGCGACTCCTCATTAATGATGAACAACACACTCGCGACTCCTCATTGATGATGAACAACACACTCGCGACTCCTCATTAATGATGAACAACACACTCGCGACTCCTCATTAATGATGAACAACACATTCGCGACTCCTCAATGATGAACAACACACTCGCGACTCCTCATTAATGACGAACAACACACTCGCGACTCCTCATTAATGACGAACAACACACTCGCGACTCCTCATTAATGATGAACAACACACTCGCGACTCCTCAATGACGAACAACACACTCGCGACTCCTCATTAATGATGAACAACACACTCGCGACTCCTCATTAATGATGAACAACACACTCGCGACTCCTCATTGATGATGAACAACACACTCGCGACTCCTCATTGATGACGAACAACACACTCGCGACTCCTCATTAATGACGAACAACACACTCGCGACTCCTCATTAATGATGAACAACACATTCGCGACTCCTCATTAATGACGAACAACACACTCGCGACTCCTCATTAATGACGAACAACACACTCGCGACTCCTCATTAATGACGAACAACACACTCGCGACTCCTCATTAATGACGAACAACACACTCGCGACTCCTCATTAATGACGAACAACACACTCGCGACTCCTCATTAATGACGAACAACACACTCGCGACTCCTCAATGACGAACAACACACTCGCGACTCCTCATTAATGATGAACAACACACTCGCGACTCCTCATTAATGATGAACAACACACTCGCGACTCCTCATTAATGATGAACAACACACTCGCGACTCCTCATTGATGACGAACAACACACTCGCGACTCCTCATTAATGACGAACAACACACTCGCGACTCCTCATTAATGATGAACAACACATTCGCGACTCCTCATTAATGACGAACAACACACTCGCGACTCCTCATTAATGACGAACAACACACTCGCGACTCCTCATTAATGACGAACAACACACTCGCGACTCCTCATTAATGATGAACAACACACTCGCGACTCCTCAATGATGAACAACACACTCGCGACTCCTCATTAATGATGAACAACACACTCGCAACTCCTCATTGATGATGAACAACACACTCGCGACTCCTCATTAATGATGAACAACACACTCGCGACTCCTCATTGATGACGAACAACAGACTCGCGACTCCTCATTAATGACGAACAACACACTCGCGACTCCTCATTAATGACGAACAACACACTCGCGACTCCTCATTAATGACGAACAACACACTCGCGACTCCTCAATGATGAACAACACACTCGCGACTCCTCATTAATGATGAACAACACACTCGCGACTCCTCATTAATGATGAACAACACACTCGCGACTCCTCATTGATGATGAACAACACACTCGCGACTCCTCATTAATGATGAACAACACACTCGCGACCCCTCATTAATGATGAACAACACACTCGCGACTCCTCATTAATGATGAACAACACACTCGCGACTCCTCATTAATGATGAACAACACACTCGCGACTCCTCATTAATGATGAACAACACACTCGCGACTCCTCATTAATGATGAACAACACACTCGCGACTCCTCATTGATGATGAACAACACACTCGCGACTCCTCATTAATGATGAACAACACACTCGCGACTCCTCATTAATGATGAACAACACACTCGCGACTCCTCATTGATGATGAACAACACACTCGCGACTCCTCATTAATGATGAACAACACACTCGCGACTCCTCATTAATGATGAACAACACACTCGCGACTCCTCATTAATGATGAACAACACACTCGCGACTCCTCATTGATGATGAATTAAATTTTATGAAATAATCCCGAAGAAAAGCACAAACACGGCAGAGATGTCAAGTTCAGTGAGGCGGATTAGCTGAGGTGACGTGATGCTAACGCTAGCAGACAAACGGCTAGTAGTGACATCAGCGGCAATCCACCTGTCACTCAAGTGGCCACGCCCTTAATTATGCAGAACTTTAAGGCTTAATATAATTTAAACGGATGAGTTATAAATATCCCCCCCCCTCACAGTCGTCATGAAGGACAACATCAGCTTTATAAACCAAAACCACTTTTAGCTCCAGACTGTAAACATGTGTTTCTGCTGTAAAGTGGGGTATATTAACATGGGGGTTTATGGGATTGAGTCTCTTCTGCAGCCTCTAGTGGCCAGTGGATGAACTGCAGTTTAATCACTCAGTGTCGGGTGACACACACACACACGTAAACACACAGTGACGAGAGCGAGACTCACAGTGGATCTCTTGCGCAGGAATGCATCGGCTTCGTCCACGAACAACAGCAGCCTGAAACACACAGATCAATTATAATAATCATTTACATTTATAGAGCGCTTTCCTGGCTCCTCAAAGCGTGGACATGGAAGGGGAAACACCTCAACAATCCAACACTAATAATCGTTACAGCAATTAAAACATATTTCTATAACATAGAAAATTATTATTTCTATAAATGGCATACAATAATTTGAAATTGTTAATTTACATTTAATACAAAGAATAAAATAATGTAATTATTACATTTTAAATTGCAAATTGTTAGTCATTTATATAAAATATTAAATATGCTGACAAAAAAATGTGATAATGTATCTTATATTATACAAATATTTTACATGTTATATATGCTGATATACAGTACGTGAACTAAAAACAAAATATCAATATAGTACACTTGTAAAAGAATAATTGTAATTATGCCAAAAATTATTATTTTACTTTTTGCTTATTTACTATTTCGCATATCTAATATTAGTGTGTTGAGCTGTGCGTTGTGTTCGCTGACCCGCGGCGGCTGGTTCCGGCCCAGTCGAACACCTTGTGCATCGCCGTCACCCCGTCACGGCCCATCGGGGCCACGTCCCCCCCCGTCATGATGGCGTAGTCCATCCCAGAATGCATCGCCAGCTTCTGCTCACAGCCAATCAAGACGTTACTAGGGCAATTGCTATGGTGTTGTGGCTGGTTGCTATGCGGTTGCTAGGGTGTTCTAAGTGATTGCTAAGATGTTGCTAAGTGGTTACAAGAGTGTTGTGGCTGGTTGCTATGCAGTTGCTAGGGTGTTGTGGATGGTTGCTAGGATGTTGCTAAGTGGTTACTAGGGCAATTTCTTAGACGGGGCGCTGACCTGACGACGGCACAAACACGTGTGCGTTACCTTAGCAAAGAGCGTCTTCCCGGTCCCCGGCGGGCCGTACATGAGGATGTTGCGGTACAGGCCGCGGTTCTGCCGCGTGTTCCTGGTGGCGATGGCGATGTCACGCACGCGCTCCTCCAGAGACGGCTGCAGAGACAGGAAGTGACATGCGTTTCTCACCGTGCACATGCTCACTAACAGGAAGTGAACAATGCGCAAACACTCACGCTCAGCACGACTCCCTCCAGCGCGTCCTGCGCTTTACTCTTCAAACGCTTCGCCATCTGAAACACACAGGCCATGGGTGTTTAGCGTGTGTGTGTGGGTGTTGAGTGTGTGTTTTCAGTGTGTCACACCTCACTTCCTGTCTGCGCAGGAAGTGCTCATCCCACACGTCAGTCGTACCTTGACGGGGTGTTTGAGGGCTTCCGCCACTGTGATCCGAGAGGTTTCCCGAACTAGCGAAGGTTTTCCTAGCCTAGCCTCGATGTAGCGTCCCGCCACAGCCGTCGCGTTACGTGCGGAGTAAACGCCCACCGCTAGCAGCGTCAGTCCTGCCACCTACAGGAGCGGAGGAGCATGAGACACAAGCAACACCGTCTGAGACACCAGAGATGTGCTAGCGCTTACACACGCCAGAGATGTGCTAGCGCTTACAGACGCCAGAGATGTGCTAGCACTTACAGACGTCAGAGATGTGCTAGCGCTTACCGTAGCCGTGACTTTATCCCAGTCGGATACGAACGTGCGGAAACCTTCCCCGAATACAGCGCCCGCCGTCCTGAAGCACACAAACACAACAACCATAATGAAGTCATGTGACCATTAGCATCTGATCATATACACATATAAAGCTATTATTCTAAAGTAAATAATGTAACAATGAGTCGCTACTCTAAAAAAAATCTTGGTTTATTTTTTCTACCCTAATCCTGGGTTGAGCCTTTCAGGGCATTTCTTTGGGTTACTATTCCAGTGTTTGAGTAGTTCTGGTGTTACCCGGCTCCTGGGTCAGACGTAACAACCCAATGTTCGGGTAGTTTTGCGATACACAGATTCTGGGTCAGACGTAACAAAGGAAACGCTGATTTTATTCAAAAAGATACAGAATATTAGCCTGGGAAAACCCAGACAACTTCCGGCAAATTTAGATGTGCTCTGCAAGTAGTCTGGCCAAGAGCTCATTCAAGCCCATTTCCATGCCGTCCAAATCGCGGCACCAGTCAGAAACGTTGGGGCGGGCTTTACACGATGACGATCGCTCTGATTGGTTTTAGGTCTATCCAATTGCGCCCAGAGGCATTTGAGCGACGTCCGTTGGTGACGCCCCTTTGGAAATGAGTTATTAATGAAGCTTTGCCAGACCATAACTCAGTTACTACTGAGAATTGTCTGGTTTTAACCAGGCTAACAGAATATAAATACATATGTTAAAATATGTTGTCAGAACTGTCCACTGTATGGACTGGTTCTGGAGTCACTTTTAAATGTTTTAATGTTTTAATTTTTACATCTAATATTTGTTAAACGAGCTTAAATGTAGTCAATATATATTCAAAATTATATAAAATATACTATACTGTAAAATACGATTGAAAATAAAGGAATTATCATGGTGGTTATATCGAGCATTTTAAAAAGGTTTAGAGGATTTAAGTTGATCCGTAGACATTCATTCATGTGTGAATTAAAATAATAAAACAAGAGGCAGTACTTCAGTAAAAGTTAACCCCACATGTGATCTGTCCTGTACTGACCCAGCCGTTGGGTTGTTTTAACCCAGTGTTTATAAGAGTGTACCGTATGGACTCGAGTACGGTCTGCCTGTGCTCGGCCGCCTTCAGGCGTATCTGCTCACGGATGATGTCAGCGTTCTCCCGCTCCACGCGCGCGCGAGCTTTAGACTCCGCCTCCACACGCAACATCTCGTTCTTGTGCCGCAGATCCATCTCGTGCTCGATGGTGGCTGCAGGAACACACACCAGAACACGTCTGGGTCACGAAGACAAGCGCGGAGTTCTTCAGAGTTACACACATGACTGGCGTGAGGCTCACCTCTCCTCATGGCTTCCTGCTTCTGCACCGACTCTTCCTGTTTGCGCAGGTTCTCGTCGTTCAGGATTTGCTGTAGAAGAACAGAACACAAGTCAGAGTCACACTCAGTTCAGCTTCACAACACACACATCGCTTCAGAGAGAGTGCAGGAGTCCACGTTACAGCTCACAGAGATCCGACATCAGAGGAGACTTCTGAGTTATGCACTTCAGAAACGTACATTTACAAAATCACAGTTAGCGAAATAGGTATTAATTTAAACAATGTAATAATTGTGTGGATCAAGAGTGTAGACACACACACACACACACACACACCTGCTGTCGGAGCTGGTCGTCGTACCGCTGCCGCGCCAGTTTATCCTGATACTGAGCTCTCTGTGGAAGAACACATCTTCATCATCATCATCATCATCATCCTCATCCTCATCATCATCATCATCATCAGTGTGAGGTCTCACCGCCTGGTGTTGTTTGGTCTCCTCGTTCAGAGTCTTCCTGCGCTCCTCTCCCTGAACGCGGATCTGCTCGCCCTTCAGCTGCTCCAGCGCCGCCTCGTACTCCTGAACCACAACACCACCAGTGTGTAGATCAACCATCAGACACCATCACTCCCAGAACGATGACTATAACGATAACTATAACGAAAACGATAACTATAACGATAACTATAACGATAACTATAACTATAACGATGACTATAACGATGACTATAACGATGACTATATTAGCATCCACACCAGCGGACGATAACTATAACGATAACTATATTAGCATCCACACCAGCGGACGATAACTATAACTATATTAATTGCCATAAATGCACCTAGTAAAGCTGGATGGGTTGTAATTGGCTGTTAATGTTTTTAATTGTAATTTTTTTTTTTTTTATTTGCGGTGCGAACTTCACTGTTAGAGTTAATTTTGTTGTCATCTGTGAAAAGCGCAAAAGAAAAACGTTTTCATTTCTAATGCATCGCTGTCATGTAAACATCTGGAGTTCGAGTGCTTATTAAACGTCATCGGTATCGCTGTGAGCGAACATCTTCATACCTTCACTTTGCTCTGATGCTCCATCTGGACCGTTTGCTCCTGCATGCGCGCGAGATCCAGCGCTTCTTTGGCATGACCTGCGGTCACAGGGGTCAAACCTCATCAACAACATCACTGTAGTGCACCCATTAGGGCATTCATCCAGCGTGACCTTTGACCTAATGTCCTTCATATGCTCATGACATCGCAACACTGCAGTTATTGTAATGAATGAATTAATGAATGAAGCGCGTCGCGTCATAAACGCGGCTCGGTTCTGGTACTCACGGGACCGGTCCAGGTCTTTGGCCGCCTGCGCCGCGCGCTCCAGCCCCGTCGGGTCGAAGTTGCTCCATTTGTCCTTGGGTTTATCCGCCGAACCGGAACCGGAGCCCCCGGGAGGAGGAGGGGGAGCGGGCGGAACCGGGCCCTCCGGCGGGCCGACACTCTGACCTTTATTGAGCCCGAACAGCCACGACATGTTCCACTGACAGACACCGAACCACCGGGCACGGACACACTTCCACTGCACGCGAGTGTCACGCCGCGCTCTGCGCATGCGCTCTGCTCCTCACGCGCAGCCGCTCCGCGCTGATTGGCCGACGCACGCGTCCTTCCAGAAGGTCAGAGAGGAAGCCACGCCCCCCTCACGGCGTACGGTGGCCGAAAGATGCCTGAAAGCCTCTGCGCGAGTCTTGCGTCAGCTTTCGTCATCACATGCGTTTAATAACAGAGAAAAAATTATCTAATAGTCTGCAACTTTGTAAAAAAGATATTAGTTGGTTTATCTCAAGCAATATCTTGCAAAATTTCTCAATGAATCCCAAAACTGTTATTTTTGGATTTTCTTTGAAGCAGATTTAAAGCCTGCTTTATAATAAATCTAATTATTTTCCTGTGTAGATTTTATATTCATACATGTAAGTTTTCAAATTGTAAACATCTTTTTTTGGTATTCTTACATGAGATAAAACATTACTTGATTTTAATTTCATCCTCTCTTAACACAAAAGCACTCAGAACATGTATAATTTGCACGACCTACAAACTTTTTAGCTTAATTAATGTTTACATTTCTTTTAATTTAAGTAATGCCCTCTTTCTTTCTTTTTTACCCATTCTTGTTTATTTCACTGTCTAGTTCTGTGTTTTGTTTTGTGCTATGGTGTCGCTGAAGTGTTTTCTTTTATTTATATTTTTGTTATTCTTAATAATTATTGTTGTGTTCTAATTGTGTTGTTTCACACTGTAAACTGGATGTTCAAATAAAGCATAAAAAAATTATCTATGGAAAATGCCAAATAAGTTTTGTGTTAATAACCTGCTAAACATGTTTTGGAAAGATTTACGCTTAATATTTCGTATAGCTGTGAATTTTGTGCACTAGAAAAAGAAAGTATTTTGCGTCCGGTATTTCACTGTATTTACTCAAGATTATTCTGAAAAGATTTAGAAACATTTATGAGCAGAAAACTGAAGTGTATGATAGAAATGTGTGTATTTGATGTGCTTTTTTATACTCAAAATGACAATTTGGAATGTAAAGAACAAAATATTATTCAGTTATTTATTTTGTTAGGAAAATACCATTTACATAAAAAAAAGTGGGCTCAATGCAAACCAAATTTTCACATTTTAAAAATGAATTTAAATTATATGTAAATCTCGTGGAACAAACAAACAACAGAAAAGCGCCGAAAACATGTAATGCTTTGAAAGCACTGGATTTTATGTAATTTTTCTATTTTTTCTTTTCCTGGCAGCTGATGTTAATGTGATAATGTGAATATGTAATACCTCTAGTTCTCATGGCATTTAATTATTTAAAAAAAAGAGAAAGAAAAAAAGAATCAGGATGAAATGACATAATCTTTATGTATTAGTCTATTGTAATATATATTTGCGCAGACAGGACTTGGAGACTTTGATTATAGATACAGCAGAGCAGTCATTCAGCAGGAACAAGTTTTATTTGATATTGATAAGCACAGTTATTTACAGACGGCAGGCTCATCACTCTCTCTCACACACACACACACACACACACACACACACGTTCAGTGCAGCTGTGTGATGCGCGAGAAGACTCCCGGCGGCTCGCTACCGTCCCCCAGCGCGGCTCTGAACCCCTCCTGCTGCCGCGCGCGTGCGAGTTCTGCTAGCGCCTGGAAGGAGCGCGGCTCTGTGATTGACAGGTCACACAACACACGCCTGTTCAGCTGAACACTACACTGTAGAGGAGAAACACACGCGTGTTACACAGCCGTCAGACGTGAGCAGGAGTGAATCAGTCTCACACACTCTCTCTCACTCACACGCTCACTAACACACTCACTCACACACTCTCACTCACACACTCTCTCTCACTCACACACACACACACACACACTCACTCACACTCACTCACTCACTCACACTCACTCACTCACACTCACTCACTCACTCACTCACACACTCTCACTCACACACTCACTCACACTCACTCACTCACACGCTCACTAACACACTCACTCACACTCACACACTCTCACACTCTCTCTCACTCACACTCACTCACTCACACACTCTCACTCACACACTCACTCACTCACACGCTCACTAACACACTCACTCACACTCACACACTCTCACTCACACACTCACTCACACTCACTCACTCACACTCACTCACTCACACTCACTCACTCACACTCACTCACTCACTCACACTCACTCACTCACACACTCTCACTCACACACTCTCACTCACACACTCTCACTCACTCACACACTCACACACTCTCACTCACACACTCTCACTCACACACTCTCACTCACACACTCACACTCTCACTCACACACTCTCACTCACACACTCTCACTCACACACTCACTCACACTCACTCACGCTCACTCACTCACGCTCACTCACTCACGCTCACTCACTCACGCTCACTAACACACTCACTCACACTCTCTCACTCTCACTCACTCACTCACTCACTCACACTCACTCACACACTCTCACTCACACACTCTCACTCACACACTCTCACTCACACACTCTCACTCACACACTCTCACTCACACACTCTCACTCACTCACACACTCTCACTCACACACTCTCACTCACGCTCACTCACTCACGCTCACTAACACTCTCTCACACTCTCTCTCACTCACTCACACTCACTCACTCACACTCACTCACTCACACTCACTCACTCACACACTCTCACTCACACTCTCACTCACACACTCTCACTCACACACTCTCACTCACACACTCACTCACTCACACTCACTCTCTCACACTCTCACTCACACTCTCACTCACACACTCTCACTCACACACTCACTCACTCACACTCTCACTCACACGCTCA
>CM040773.1:46110984-46113484 GCA_022829085.1 Abramis brama | reverse complement strand
AGCACAAATGCTTTATTTTAAATGACACTGTACACAAACATTATTATTATTGTTCAAATGCTATAAAAAATACAAATACCAATAATTAATAATAATTAATAAGACAGTAGAACACCGTAAAAGCAATGTTTTCCACTAGTTATGTATGTGATTTATTCGCGGTTATTCTCATGTAACGTTACTTCGTGCGGGTAATATTTTGTATAAATTTGCGATAAGTTAAACATTCAACTGTAATTCATATAATGCGATACACAATAGGCCTTTATCACAACACAATAGAACGCCGGAAGTAGCCGCGAAGCAGTGTACAGCGTCTTCCGGTTATTGCATTCACCATGGCTTAATGTTAATTATCACTGGACTACTTCGCTCTCGCGTCTCCCAAAAGTTTCATTTTTGTTTTGTTTTCTTGATTCCATTTGAATGGTTTAATTAAATTGTTATAACCAATTGTTTAAAATGTAATGATTTAAGCAAAAAGTTCTTCAAAGGTTAAACCAAACTTTTATTTTGACGGGTTGCCGTGTAGACCTTCTCTCTGTGTTTTATGATGATAGTTTCTCTCAAATGAAGCTAAAAAATGCTACTGAAGTGACTCTCAGAGCGGCTGTGTTGATGAAGTGCATTAATGTTAATAAGTAAGGCTGAAAAAAATCGCGAGCGTCATGCGTGCCTCAGTGTGTGTGTGTGTGGGGGGGGGGGTAAATGAAACGCGTCGGTGCCATTCATTCATAGAGACACGCAGAACATGCACGATTAGTCTCTATGCGGTTTAATATTGAAAGACACTGGTCTATATCGCGATTTTATTTAAGTTTACTGACCTACTTTTCATCTAAATGTGTAACTAAGTAACCACCGGAAGTGCGAGTACACTGCTTGGCGATTTCGAACGTTCCGAAACCAGGAAATGAGATAAAGGCCTATCACTTATATCACTCGCGGGCTGTGGTTCAAACCCTACTAATCTGCCTTCCTAGTGCACATCATCTGTGGGCATCAGACGCGGTATCCTCCCTCGACAGGAAGCAGCGCCTGTTGTCTGAAGCGCGGCCCGCGCGGTGCACTCTGGGCCGCTGGAGGACCGAGGGTCAGACAGACGCGATCATGGCCGCTGTGTGTTTCTCCTTGAGCCGCTGCGCTGCACTCCATCGCCCCGCGATCACGGTAAACAACACCATCTGACCAACCACAGCTCGAGTTCACACTGACACTCACTGTCACACACACTCACATCAGTGTCTTTACTGTGACAGACCCGGGTTAGGAGTTTAACACTGTTATAGTGAAGGAACCTTTATTGTGATCAATGTTGTGTCGCACGATCGTGTATATGAAATGACAAGCTGCTGTTTTATATTATATAGTGAGGATGTGAGCACTGATATAGAATATAATGTGACGTATTTTATCCATTAGAAAGCATTTTATATGTTACTATATCAGTTCATAATAAACAGTCCCGATGTTAACAGCTTTAAACCCATCAGTTCATTAGTGATCACGTGACATGTGTTGATCTCATCCTTCACTCGGGTCATCAAAAATGCTCAGAATTCAAACTAATAATGTTAAAAATTTACCAAAAAATTATTGTATAATGTCTACATGTGTATCTGAATGCACACTGAAGCGAACTGACTTTAGGACCCAGAGGAACAGCTCATTTGCTCATATAGAGATATAAGCCCATCTAGAGTCATGAAATATCATCTTATAATTACTATTATCCACAAGAGGTCTGCAAAGACACACAATGTAAGATATTTAGAGCTGAATTAAAAGGGTTATGCATGAAATTGTGAGTTATTTTGAATTTAAGTTGAAAGAATGTGAGGAATGTGATTAAATTACTATTTATTTATTTATTATATATTGGTCAAATCTGATAATTTAAAGGTAAGAAAATAAATCTCCAAAAAAATTGCATTAAAAAATAGAATCAAAATGAAATAAAATAACGTTTCTGGACAAAAAAAATATATATTTTGAAGTGCTTGAGGTCATTTTGACCCGCGAGGGAAAGATTAATTACAGGGAAAAAAACGCATACGAAGATTTGGGAGTCCATGTGTGTTTCTTGTGTGTGTGTGTGGTGACAGTGCTGTAGTTCCGCCTGTGACCACTAGAGGTCAGTGTCAGTAACGTGTGTGTGTGGTGACAGTGCTGTAGTTCCGCCTGTGACCACTAGAGGTCAGTGTCAGTAATGCGTGTGTGTGGTGACAGTGCTGTAGTTCCGCCTGTGACCACTAGAGGTCAGTGTCAGTAACGTGTGTGTGTGGTGACAGTGCCGTAGTTCCGCCTGTGGCCATTAGAGGTCAGTGTCAGTAACGTGTGTGTGTGGTGACAGTGCTGTAGTTCCGCCTGTGGCCACTAGAGGTCAGTGTCAGTAATGCGTGTGTGGTGACAGTGCTGTAGTTCCGCCTGTGGCCACTAGAGGTCAGTGTCAGTAACGTGTGTGTGTGGTGACAGTGATGTAGTTCCGCCTGTGGCCACT
>CM040773.1:46103484-46105984 GCA_022829085.1 Abramis brama | reverse complement strand
CGTATCGCTGGATGATCGACTCGCGTGACGACTTCACTGAGGAGAGGCTCTCTAAACTGCAGGACCCGTTCTCTCTGTACCGCTGCCACACCATCATGAACTGCACCAAAACCTGTCCGAAGGTGAAGCACACTGACCTCCAGAGCCGCCTGACGAGGGCGTGCCCGTTCCGTGTGTTCTGATGCCCGTTCCGTGTGTTCTGATGCCCGTTCCGTGTGTTCTGATGCCCGTTCCGTGTGTTCTGATGCTCGTTCCGTGTGTTCTGATGCCCGTTCCGTGTGTTCTGATGCCCGTTCCGTGTGTTCTGATGCCCGTTCCGTGTGTTCTGATGCCCGTTCCGTGTGTTCTGATGTTCATGCATGTGTTCTGATGCCCGTTCCGTGTGTTCTGATGCCCGTTCCGTGTGTTCTGATGCCCGTTCCGTCATTCATGTGTTCTGATGCCCGTTCCGTGTGTTCTGATGCCCGTTCCGTGTGTTCTGATGCCCGTTCCGTGTGTTCTGATGCCCGTTCCGTGTGTTCTGATGCCCGTTCCGTCATTCATGTGTTCTGATGCTCGTTCCGTCATTCATGTGTTCTGATGCCCGTTCCGTGTGTTCTGATGCCCGTTCCGTGTGTTCTGATGCTCGTTCCGTCATTCATGTGTTCTGATGTTCGTTTCTCGTCCCACAGGGTTTGAATCCAGGCAAAGCCATCGCTGAGATCAAGAAGATGATGGCCACTTACAAGGAGAAGAAAACAGCATCGGCGTAAAACACTGAAGATGTTCATTCCTGCAAAGCTCTCACACACACACACACACCTAGACACTCTAGACAGGACAAAGATCATGTGACCTGAACTATCCTCGCGGTTCATCACTCCATGAACACGGATATGCTTACGTGTTTGAGTTTAAGATCTTTGACTCGTTTTATCTGGAGATCTCTCTGTATATTAAATAAATATATGCTTGAAGTTGAAATAAATACATTGAAGTTCACATCATAATGTTCTGTGTTTTAACTGACTTGATCTCTGCAAAAACATTTCAGTGTTTGATTGACGTTTTTCTCAGATTTGAAGTCAAAAGTCTCCTCACTTTTCTTTCTGACTCTTGTTCTCATGTTCGAATAATAAAGTCTTGATGAAATCTGAAATAACACAAAAGTGTTGGAATTATCAAAATTCTTATATTTGAGCTGCTGCTTAGTCTAATTTCCAGCGTTTAATTTCAACTATAATTTATATAGCACATTTAATAACAAAGTTATTGCCAAAAGTGCTTCACAGTTATAATTAAAACATACACAACATTTACCATGCTTAGACGATTGAAGGTGAGGGAAACATCTATTTTACTGTACAGTACAAGTCATACACAAATAAATTAAAGTAAAAAATAAAGCCAAAATTTGTATTTGTATAAAATGAAAGAGTTACTGTTGTTCGCCCGCGTGAGGGCGATGAAGATCACGTGTGAGCCAACGGTAGATCCCCAACGAAAATAAGTGATTTAAACACGAGCTAACAAGCAGAAATGGGTATATAAGAGTTGTATAGTGCGTATTAAATTCATAAAGATATAGTTAGCGTTATATTCACGGGTTTGGATGAGGTAAGATGGAATTTCACATTCCTGTCAGCGAGCCTCGGACTCGGGGAGGGGGCGGGGGCGTGGCTTCGCGCTAGGGGCGGGACTGTGGGCGGGGCTTCGCTGAAACTTCAGACACGCTAAGATTTGAGCATCACTCGAGGAATAAAGGACAGAATCAAAGGTGAGCAGATTAATTCTTAAATATTATATTTAGTATATTAAATGTAAACATCTGAACTCAGCGAGGATTTCTTGCATGAACTGCTAGCATGTCATTCAAGTCATAGTTAACATACGTAGAAGCTTGTGTACTGAACGGAGTTTACAGTCCGTTACGTGATTAATATGAGATAATCTGATTCTGCGCAGTTTATACATTACACTCATTCTCTGAAACACACGATTTAATAGATCATTTGAGTGTTTAAAGTTTTGTGAGTCTGTGGGGGGGCTTTTGCTCTTTGTTGGAGGAAGAGCAGGATTACAGCCAGGGGCAAATGACAAAACAGCCAACATAAACACACACACACACACACACACACACACACACACACACACATATAGAAAGAGACATGTCTCTTTCATGTCCAAGAGTTGCAGCAGCAAGAGTCTTTAAAAGAAACATGAACAAAGACTGTTATGTTTTAACAAGAGAGATGAGAGTTAATGAAGAGAGCAGAACACACGAGTGTGTGTGTGTGTGTGTGTGTTGGGGGAGGGTCTAAAGGGGTTTAATGACTCCCAGATGTGAGCTTCAGCATATGCTACAACACACACACATGCTGAGGAATGTCTGCACGCACACACACACACACACACACACACACAGACTGTATTTACATTCAGAGTGTGTGTTCTGCTAAACAAATCAATATCTGAGTGACGATTCATGGTTTGATATTACAAGCTGGAAAAATATGACTTT
>CM040773.1:46043484-46093484 GCA_022829085.1 Abramis brama | reverse complement strand
TTCCTCGCAATTCTGTCTTTTTTCTCGCAATTCAGACTTTTCTCTCAGTTGGAATTTTCTCGCAATTCAGATTTTTTCTCGCAATTGTGACTCACAATTCAGACTTTTTTCCGCAATTGTGAGTTTCTCGCAATTCAGACTTTTTTCTCGCAATTCTGACTTTTTTCTCACAATTCCGACTTTTCTCTCAGTTGCAAGTTTCTCGCAATTCAGATTTTTTTCTCTCAGTTGCGAGTTTCTCACAATTCAGACTATTTTCCTGCAATTCTGACTTTTCTGTTGTTTCTCGCAATTCAGACTTTTTTCCCGCAATTACAAGTCTCTCGCAATTCAGATTTTTTCTCGCGATTGTCACTTACAATTTAGACTTTTTTTTTTTTGCAATTGTGAGTCTCTCGCAATTCAGACTTTTCCTCGCAATTACAATTTTCTCGCAATTCTGACTTTTTTCTCGCAATTCAGACTTTTCTCTCAGTTGCAAGTTTCTCGCAATTCAGATTTTTTTCTCTCAGTTGCGAGTTTCTCGCAATTCAAATTTTTCTCACGATTGTGACTCACAATTCAGACTTTTTTTCGCAATTGAGAGTTTCTTGCAATTCAGACTTTTTCCTCGCAATTACGAGTTTCTCGCAATTCTGACTTTTTTCTCGCAATTCTGACTTTTCTCTCAGTTGGAAGTTTCTCGCAATTCAGATTTTTTTCTCGCGATTGTGACTCACAATTCAGACTTTTTTTCCGCAATTGTGAGTTTCTCGCAATTCTGACTTTTTTCTCGCAATTCCGACTTTTCTCTCAGTTGCAAGTTTCTCGCAATTCAGATTTTTTTCTCTCAGTTGCGAGTTTCTCGCAATTCAAATTTTTCTCACGATTGTGACTCACAATTCAGACTTTTTTTCACAATTGAGAGTTTCTTGCAATTCAGACTTTTTCCTCGCAATTACGAGTTTCTCGCAATTCTGACTTTTTTCTCGCAATTCTGACTTTTCTCTCAGTTGGAAGTTTCTCGCAATTCAGATTTTTTTCTCGCGATTGTGACTCACAATTAAGACTTTTTTTCCGCAATTGTGAGTTTCTCGCAATTCAGACTTTTTTCTCACAATTACGAGTTTCTCGCAATTCCGACTTTTCTCTCAGTTGCAAGTTTCTCGCAATTACGACTTTTCTCTCAGTTGCAAGTTTCTCGCAATTCAGACTTTTCCCCCGCAATTGCAACTTTTTATCAGAATTTTGAGATATAAACTCAGAATAGCAAAAAAAGTCAAAATTGTGAGATTAAAAGTCGCAACTACCTTATTTATTTTTATTCCGTGGGTGAAAAAAGCTTCCATAGTTATGCGTTTTGAATAAGCTTCAACTTATTTATTTTATTTTTTAAAAAAAAGTATGTGTTTTTCCTTTTTAAGTGTGTGTTTTTGTCCAGAATATGACCAGGTCCCTCAGCGGATGTGTGTGTGCTGCTCACTGCATTGATCTTATGAGAAATAGGACTCGTTGATGTGTTTGTTGTGTGTTTTCAGACTGTCGTGAGGAACAGTATCCCTGCACTCGTCTCTATTCTGTCCATCAGCCGTGCAAACAGTGTCTCAACAGCATCTGCTTCTACAGGTCAGCACACACACACTCACACACAGTCTTATTTCAGTTTTTAATAGTTGCAGTGAACTGTAACCGCCTCGTGGTGTTTGTGTCTCAGTCAGCGCAGGGTTTATGTGATAAATAAGGAGATCTGCGTGAGGACTGTGTGTGCCCATGAGGAGCTGATGAGAGGTGAGTGTGTGTGTGTGTGTTGTCTTGTACTCGTTCAGTGAACGCAGACTAACATGTTATCTGTCTCTCTGCAGCGGATCTGTGTCGCGATCAGTTCTCGCGCTGTGGTGTAGTTGCACTCAGTGGCCAGTGTGGGGCGACGGGCGGCAGCTGCGCCAAGAGCTGCGGATCCTGTTAAACACACACACACACACACACACACACTAGCCCTGGTACTGCCCATCAGACGCTGACACTCACTCCAACTGTAGGACTAAAACATCTTCTACGCAAGTATGCTAACACAACGCTAGCACGCGTAGCTGTTGTACATGCATAACCTCAGTTTCCTGTAAACATCTCAGCAAGATTGTTCTCAGTGTCACTCCATGATGACGGTTCTCGAGCTGAAAGAGAAAACTGACCATAGAAGAAGACACTTTTGCCACTATAGCACCCCCGTGTGGCAACACTTGTGTTCTGCGCTCTGACACGTTTCAGAACGTAACAATTCTTTGTGTACTTGCGTAGAGTGTGTTTCAGACCTCTTTCCTCTTCATATATATATTCTCCAGCAGCAT
Source organism: Abramis brama (assembly GCA_022829085.1). NCBI lineage: Eukaryota > Metazoa > Chordata > Actinopteri > Cypriniformes > Leuciscidae > Abramis > Abramis brama. The sequence continues at coordinate 46,091,157 of CM040773.1, read as the reverse complement.
CTGATGTTTTCTGGTCTCATGTAAACTGATATTTACTGTAGTAATTGATCATCTGGCCTGTATGTTGCCACTGGTGCTGTTATCTGTTACACTGGTGCAGGAGAACAGAGATGTGTCGCGCTATTACTGTTTGTCATCCAGTGCTGTTGTTGTTGTTTACTTGTTTATTTTGTCTTGGGGTGAGTTATACTGAACCCAGACTCCAACTCTCACACCTGACCTCCCAGCTAACAGGGAACGTTCTGGCAAGGTTCTCTCAAAGTTATGAACAAACGTTCTTCCAGTAACGTTTAATAGAGCGTTTGTTCAAAGTTATCTGGTCTTTAATAATGTTCTCTAAATGTTAGCACAAAAACATTATTTATACATCGTTCATGGAACGTTTCTTTTCTGAAATGTTAACGTTTTTTAAATGTTACTAGTTTCAGAACGTTCAGAGAACATTCAAAAGCGTTCCCATAATGTTTGAAGAATGATAAAAAAGGAATGTTCCCTTAACGTTCACACAACCAAGAAAAAACATTTAAAAACAGAACTGTTTCTATAACTTAATGGGCACGATATGCTAACGTTTTTAGAACATTTTAGTTAGCTGGGATCTGTCATCAATCTGAAGAACTGTCAGGGTTCAGCTTTAATATACTCACCATTTACTGTAATATTAGCTGTTCCAAACCAAGTTTTGCAATTTATTAATAAACATTTTTGTACTTTACATGTAGGCTAAATAACATGAAAACAGGACACGTTTTTAAAGAATGGGCTGAAAACGTACACATTTAAACAAAATCATTTTAATGTGTATAAAAAACATTCTAGCAAAACAAAAATACATTTATTTCACACATAAAACAAAAGACTGAGAAGAGTAGTAAACTAGCAGTTAAAATGCCATTTTTCTTAATAACTTCAATCCATCATTTACGCGATATGTCGATCTGAAGGACGGGATCGTGATCACTTGCGATCAATCTTCTTTTCTCCTGAATTACCAAAATAATTAATGTGATTGGCTTTAAAATGTATTATAACAATCATTGAAAAAAGATGACGTAAAGTGTCTCGCCTCAGTAATTCGCGCCATTCCTGTCAGAGTCCGTTATTATTTCTGTGCGCGCTGCCGCAGTCAAGCGCGCGACCGAGTTCGCGCTAAAATTTACCGTACATTCTCAGAGAATCGCGTTGTGAAAAACGCTTTCGGGATTCTTGCGATTACAAATGAATCTCGGTGTGAAACTGAACACGACAACTCTTCAGATCAACATTAATCTCGTAATTGAAATGTATATTTCAGATTTAGAGGGGGATTTAACTGCAGGGTAAGTAGATTAAATTTCACTGATCAGTAAACTGACCTGTCAACAATCAGTTGAGGTAAACACAGAAATAACTGAATAACAAATGATGAACATGTTTGTGTTTTAGGTGTTTTAAAAAATCGGTTCTCAGGGATAACTTCACTGAGTTGCATTCACATAAACCATAAATATTACAGTAAAATATTCAAGTATTTGTATTGAGTATGTGTCAGTGTTCAGGGAATGTGAGCGTTCATCATTAGGCAGAAATATATTCACCTCATAAAAAAAAAAAGTATAGACATTTTTTTTTTTTTTTTTATTAAAGTAAACAATTCTGAGAATAAAATGTGATGAATTGTTATAATAATAGTGTCATAATGTAACAAATCTTGGTCCTAACATAGGCTTCATTAGGCAAAATACCATTGATATACTTTTGGTTTTGGGGTAAATATTACTCTGACATTTCCAGACATGTTTCATGACATTCAACCTTTCAGTATTATGTAAAAATTAAATAAAAAAAACCTCACAATATCTCTAAAAGCCCGTTCACACCAAGAACGATAACTATAAACATAATTAAAATCGCTTTGTTTATTATAAGCACTGCAGTTTTGTCGTCTGTCGCTTTAAATGCTCGAGCTCGTTAAGCAGGATGGATTCTGATTGGCTGTCAATGTTTTTATCGTTCATCAGCTGGAAAAAAAAGTTCCTCTGTGCGTTATCATTATAGGTGTTTTTCTCTCTGCTATTCTTTCTTTTATAGTTATCGTCCTTGGTGTAAACAGGCCTTAAAAGTTTAGTTCACCAAAAAATGAAAATTAGCCCATGATTTACTCTCCCTCAAGTCTTCCTAGGTGTGTATGACATTCTTCTTTCAGACGAACACAATCAGAGTTATATTAAAAACAGTGATTAATCGTTTAGATTGTGATTAATCACATCCAAAATAAAAGTTTGTGTTTACATAATGTGTGTGTACTGTGTATAATTATTTTGTATATATAAATACACACACATGCATGTATAGCCTCTATATATATTTATACATAATTTATATTATATATAAATATTTGATATATTAATAAATAAAAATTCTTAAATATATACATGCATGTGTGTGCATTTATATACAAAATAATTATAAACAGTACACACACATATATAATGTAAACACAAACTTTTATTATGGATGTGATTAATAGCGATTAATCGTTGACCAGCACAAATAAAAAAATATCCTGGCTCTTCTAAACTTTATAATGGTGCCTGAGATTTTGAAGCCCAAAAAAGTGCATGCGTATCCATCATAAAAGTAATCCATACGGCTCCAGGGGTTAATAAAGGCCTTCTGCGTTTTTGTAAGACGTTTTTTACGGACGTAAGCCAGTTATTGTCGTTTATAAAGTAAATTAAGGGATAACTGTAATTTTTGTGTGAACTCTTGAGTAACTGTTTAAAGCAGGAGGAGCAGTGGCTCACGTTAGCGAGGGCGTTCTGCGGCGGATCTCGTGCTGTAGCTGCTCCTTCAGCGTGGACACCTGCTCCTCCAGACCCCTGACGCGCTGGCGGTGCGCTCTCTCTCGCGCGGCTAGCGTTCGCTCCGCCTCTCTGAGACTGACGCGGAGTCTCTCGTCCTCGCGCGCGCGGGCCGACTGCTCGCTAGTGCTCTGACTCTGCTCCAGCTCGGCCAGCTGAGCCTGAAACACACACACACGCATCAAACACCACACACACACACCTCACACGGTCCACAACTGAACACCCACTGTAACCATAGCAACAGCGGAAACCATAGCAACCCTTACACCGCGTTTCTACGAAGCGCAAAACACAAACATAACCTGTTCTTACTCACCAGACACAGCGCAATCTTCAGTTTCACGCCACACAACTCTTCCTTACAAGCACAGCCATGAAAACATCACACACACACACACACACACACACACACACACACCTCACACCATTAATAGACTACATCTGAATCAACACATTTAGCAACCCTGATCGGCTCGTTCACACGACCAATAGTATTACTAGTTTGGTGGAGTTCTCCGATACAAAACCAATCTGACTTAGTTTTAACTTAGACGATAACTATAACGATAACTATAACGATAACTATAACTATATTAGTGTTTTGGTTGTTAAGCTGTAGCGTTTTTTGTGCATTTGCATTCATACCAAATGCGTTCATAAAAAATACCATAGAATCCATATAGTTAATTTTTACCATGTTAATGAGATGCCATGTGTGGTTTTACCTGTGGTAATCGTAATCTACTATATAGAAGACCAATGCTTATTTTAATAAGAGTAGAGTTCTAACTCAAACAGTCATAATATTAACATTTGATTCTATAAAAATGAAATTTTTTACAGATGTTCCTGCTTTTGCTAATGAAATTAACTTTACATCAACCCAAGCTACTTTCAAATGTGCATTTCTGATAGACAAAACATGTCATATTAAAAATATTATTAATAATTCTTGATTTTTTTGGTGCTGTTTGTAAAGGCGTACCTGCAGCATCAGGATCTGTTTCTGCGCGTCCTGCAGCTCCTGCTCGACGGTGTGGAGCGAACGATCCAGACGGCCTTTCTCCGCACACAAGCGCATGCTACTCTCCTCCGTCTTCAGCTTCTGACGCTCCACCTGACCAATCAGAACATCACAATCAGAACATCCGTCCTTCGGATGAGACGTTAAAGGTGCAGTCTGTAAGAATGACAACTAGTGGTCCAGATAGGTACTGCAGTCCAAATTCTATTCTATCGTGGTTTCTCCCGCCTCCTCAGACTCGACGCTCACGGGTCACGAGTTTGAGACACGCAGCAGGAACGAGCGCAATGGACAATGAGAATTGGCAGCGTGTAGAATCACAGACCAAAACAATAACAAACATTCCAGCCTGGAAACGCACATGTCAGAGTAAAAGAACTGGCTGTAGAAGTGTTCGTCAGAGAGACGAGTGCGTGGACTCAATATATGCACACATATTATGGTATGTTTATGCTTTAGTAGAGTGAGAAAGTTACATACAGCACCTTTAAACCGAGGTCCTGACGCTCTGTGGGTGTTAAACATCCCATGGAGTGTGTGTGTGTGTGAGTGAGTGTGTGAGTGAGTGAGTGAGTGTGTGTGTGAGTGAGTGAGTGTGTGTGTGAGTGAGTGAGTGTGTGTGTGAGTGAGTGTGTGTGTGAGTGTGTGTGTGTGTGTGTGTGTGTGTGTGTCCGTCACCTTCTCCTGTGTGTGTGTGTGTGTGTGTGTCCGTCACCTTCTCCTGTGTGTGTGTGTGTGTGTGTGTCCGTCACCTTCTCCTGTGTGTGTGTGTGTGTGTGTGAGTGAGTGAGTGTGTGTGAGTGAGTGTGTGTGTGTGTGTCCGTCACCTTCTCCTGTGTGTGTGTGTGTGTGTGTCCGTCACCTTCTCCTGTGTGTGTGTGTGTGTGTGTGTGTCCGTCACCTTCTCCTGTGTGTGTGTGTGTGTGTGTGTGTGTCCGTCACCTTCTCCAGTGTGTGTGTGTGTGTGTGTGTGTGTGTCCGTCACCTTCTCCTGTGTGTGTGTGTCCGTCACCTTCTCCTGTGTGTGTGTGTGTGTGTGTCCGTCACCTTCTCCTGTGTGTGTGTGTGTGTGTGTGTGTCCGTCACCTTCTCCTGTGTGTGTGTGTGTGTGTCCGTCACCTTCTCCTGTGTGTGTGTGTGTGTCCGTCACCTTCTCCTGTGTGTGTGTGTGTGTGTGTGTGTGTGTCCGTCACCTTCTCCTGTGTGTGTGTGTGTGTGTGTGTGTCCGTCACCTTCTCCTGTGTGTGTGTGTGTGTGTGTGTGTGTCCGTCACCTTCTCCAGTGTGTGTGTGTGTGTGTGTGTGTGTGTGTGTGTGTCCGTCACCTTCTCCTGTGTGTGTGTGTGTGTCCGTCACCTTCTCCTGTGTGTGTGTGTGTGTCCGTCACCTTCTCCAGGGTGCTCCTCAGCGCAGTCTTGTCCTTCTCGAGGCGCACCGCCTGTCTCTCGGTCTCTCTCCTCTCGGTCTCCAGTAAGGCCACGGCTCTCTGGAGGCTGCGCAGACGCTCCTCTGCAGACGCTCGCTCCGCCTGCGCAGACTGAAGCGCTCGCTGGGCCTCGGCCAGGCTGTCGGTCCTCTGGCGCAGAGCCTGCGGGAGCGTTCACCCGTCTCGTTCAATCAATCAATCAAAATTTATTTATAGAGCACTTTAAAATCCAAAGTGGACACAATGTGCTGTACAGTAAAACAATAAATGAATACATAAACACTTAAAAACAGACAATGAAGATGCCCGTCTAATCGTTCCACAAGCGCGGTCCCCTTTTTGCTTGTGCTTTGTTTTTGGCACACTTAAGGTGATGATACACAGGGCAACTTCTTGAGAAATCTTGCAGAGAGATTGTTGCTTGGGCACTTTGCCACTGAAAATGGGCAATACATTTCTATCTGGATAATTTAGATCGGTCGTGGGCCCTGTGTCTCATCTAGTTGTCCGTTGATGGCAACATTGCTCAAAAAGTTGCCCTGTGTATCATCACCTTTAGGAGCAGTTGATCGGCGGACCTGAGAGAACGGGGGGGTCTATAGGGGTGTAGCAGCTCAGAGATGTAGGGTGGGGCAAGACCATTTTAGCATTTAAAAGCAAATAAAAGAATCTTAAAATGGATCCTTTGATATATAGGCAGCCAATGGAGTGAGGATAAAATGGGGGAAATGTGCTCGTATTTACGTGTTCCAGTTAAAAGACGTGCAGCAGCGTTTTGCACCAACTGGAGACGAGCAATAGAGGACCCACGGACCCCCACGTACAGAGCATTACAGTAATCCAACCGAGTGGTGACAAAGGCGTGGATTACGGTCTCAAAAGTGCTGCCTAGAAAGAAATGGCTTTATTTTGGCCAATTGCCTCAATTGAAAAAAACCTTGTTTTAACCACTGACCTAATCTGTCTGTCCATCTTAAGGTCAGGGTCGATTTTAACCCCTAGGTTAGTGATTGTTGGCTTAATATATTGACTCAAGGAACCAAAAAACATCACTTCTGTCTTACTTTCATTAAAACTTAAAAAAGTTAAGAGCCATCCAGGCCTTTATGTCATCAAGACACTTAAGTAATGGACCAACAGTTTCATTCTTTTTAAGAGGGACATAGATCTGACTGTCGTCTAACAGTGAAAAGACATACCATGCTTCCTAAGTATGGAACCCAGCGGGAGTAAATAAAGAGAGAAGAGAAGAGGGCCTAAAACTGAGCCCTGTGGGACCCCACAAGAGGAAATGCTACTATTTAAAACTGCAAGAATAGATGGAAAAAAGTCGAGGAGGGATAGTATCATTTGGAGAGCCTGAGGGCTTCAAATGCCCAACAATCTTCTGTAAAACAGACAAAGTCACAGCAGGTTCAAACTTGCCAAAGACAGCACAGCAGAGAACAGGGATTGAGGGGTCATAAGCCGAAGATGGTAGTGACCTTATCAATAAAGAAGTGAAGAAACTTTTCACACACACCATAGGAGGCATCAAAACAGACAGTCAGCGGTACACTGAGAACTGAGTCAATAGTCTTAAATAAAACACGAGGCTTGACAGAATAATTTCAGCGAAATATTTCCTTTTAGCTTCTTTCAAACTTGTCTGATAATGCCGCCAGCAGTCCCTTAACATTTGAAAAGATACATATAGTTTATCCTTTTTCCATTTGCGCTCAGCCCTACGGCACTCGCGTCTGACCGCACGGGTAGTGTCGTCCGCCAGGGTTCAGCTTTAGTTTTAGATTGCCTAGTTTTCAAAGGAGCCACAGAGTCTGTAGCAGTTTGGCAAGTGGAGTGAAACCATAAGCTAAGCTCCTCTGAATCATTACATATAGAAGCCGGTATGTCACAGTGCTGACTGAAAATAGAGGAGAACAGCAGTGGAAGGGTTAATAATACGGCAGCGCACGGGTTAGCTGTATTACAGGCAAGAACAATCTCAGATAATACTGAAAACACAGCGTCACAGGTCTCTAAATCATGAATAGGCAACCCATAGGACAATATCAGGTGTGTGTCCGCGCTCATGCCAGACACAGACACACAAGAGTAAAAGAGTCAGTGAGGTGTAAAAACACTTCTGCCAGGGGGTCTTCAGGACAACACACATGAACATTAAAATCCACAACAACAAGGACACGATCGTATTTAGGCATAATTTCAGCCCGAAACACTTAAAAATCATTTACAAAGTCCTTATTGTATTTGGGAGGCCGGTAGACTACTGCACACAGCACTGTGAGAGCGACCCAGCTCAAATAAACTCAATTCAAAGCTGGTGAACTTGGATGATGGCAACAGTCCATCTCAGATCTATAACTCTATGCGTTCACACTGGCACTGCAGTCAAACTGGAGTCAGACCTCCTCCGTCCACTGCAGTCCGTTTGGTCTAAAGCTCGACACACCCAAGGACGATAACGATAAAGATAAAGTTCTAAAAATCGTTCTCAATAGTAAAGAACAGCAGAGTTCACCTCACAGCTATGACGATATAGAGGAATTATAGCGTTGGGATCACTTTCGGAACAATTATACGGATAAAACACTGACAGCCAATCAGAATCCACTCGAATTTAAGGGATCGCGCACTTAAAATGGCAGTTAATCGGCGAGGTCCAGAAAAATCCTGCACCGTTTGACAGGCAAGCCCCTTTTCAAGACCCTGGATCTGCAGAAGTCGCTCCATCCCTCTGAGTGAACACCAGCAGCGCCTCAGGTGTCAGCGCTCGCCTCCTCTACACTGTCTGGCTTCCCTTCAAGCTGCGGTGAAAGAGACCATGGGCCCTATTTTAACGATCTAAGCGCATGGTCTAAAGCGCACGGCGCACGTTCACTTAGGGCGTTTCCGAATCCGCTTCTGCTAGTTTAACGACGGGACAAATGGTCGGCGCTCCCGGCGCTGGTCTAAAAGGGTCGTCTCTATTCTCTTAATGAGGAATGGGTGTGTTTGGGGATTTACGTGCGTTAAACCAATCAGAGTCTCATCTCCCATTCCCTTTAAACTACGTCTACGACGGTTGCGTTCGCGTCTCACGCCTGTTCCGCCGCCATGATACAAGATCAAATACGTTCATTTAAAAACCATCACATTTTTTCCATTACGCTTTTTCTTAACAATAACATGCGTTGTGTCTGTGCACTGACATTGAAAGTCAAAACAAACATTATTCAGACACCAGATATAATTTGTGATATTGTTTTCTACTAGTGTGATCAGGACACTATAGTTAATTTATGTAAGTGAGGAGAGCAAAATAAAGTAAACTGAGACATATTATACCCAAATATTCTTCATACAGAGACTACCAGCGACATTTGGGACCAAAAATGATTCGGACACTTTGAGCTGATCATGTTTTGCTGAAGTGTTTTGTCTTTAATTGCTAATGCTCTTTTTACACACAGACTGAACACAATGAAGCATTGCTTGGTGATTGGTTGAGCTAAACTGGTATTATCTAATTGTGTAGTTAAATTTAACAGCTGACAGATATTCAACATAATTCATGTGTGAGACAGTCTAACAGAAGGACGGACAAAACCAGTCAAATATCAGCGAGTTCTGCTCATATTTTATTACCATTTTCAGAACTATATTTTCTAAACTATGAACCATTTTCCAGTGTAAAGACCCTTGTCTGAACTATTGTGCGGTTAAGCTGTGATAATGCGAGAGATGTCGAAGGTGTGTGTCACCTCCTGTGTGTTGTGCAGCTCGGCCTCCAGCTCGGCTCGGATCGTCTGACTCCGGCTCAGCTCCGCCTGCAGTGTGTGCACGCGCTCCGTGAGGACGCCGACGCTCCGCTTCCCGTCCGACAGCGCCACCCGCAGGCCGTCCACACGCTCCTGAACACACATCAGCAGGCCATCGCTCAGAACACCGCACATCAAACACTCCTGAACACACACCGCACATCACACACTCCTGAACACACACCGCACATCAAACACTCCTGAACACACACCGCACATCAAACACTCCTGAACACACACCGCACATCACACACTCCTGAACACACACCGCACATCACACACTCCTGAACACACACCGCACATCACACACTCCTGAACACACACCGCACATCAAACGCTCCTGAACACACACCGCACATCAAACGCTCCTGAACACACACCGCACATCACACACTCCTGAACACACACCGCACATCACACACTCCTGAACACACACCGCACATCAAACACTCCTGAACACACACCGCACATCAAACACTCCTGAACACACACCGCACATCACACACTCCTGAACACACACCGCACATCACACACTCCTGAACACACACCGCACATCACACGCTCCTGAACACACACCGCACATCAAACGCTCCTGAACACACACCGCACATCAAACGCTCCTGAACACACACCGCACATCAAACACTCCTGAACACCAAACACTCCTGAACACACACCGCACATCACACACTCCTGAACACACACCGCACATCACACACTCCTGAACACACACCGCACATCAAACACTCCTGAACACACACCGCACATCAAACACTCCTGAACACACACCGCACATCACACGCTCCTGAACACACACCGCACATCAAACGCTCCTGAACACACACCGCACATCACACACTCCTGAACACACACCGCACATCACACACTCCTGAACACACACCGCACATCAAACACTCCTGAACACCAAACACTCCTGAACACACACCGCACATCACACACTCCTGAACACACACCGCACATCAAACACTCCTGAACACACACCGCACATCACACGCTCCTGAACACACACCGCACATCACACGCTCCTGAACACACACCGCACATCACACGCTCCTGAACACACACCGCACATCACACGCTCCTGAACACACACCGCACATCACACGCTCCTGAACACACACCGCACATCAAACGCTCCTGAACACACACCGCACATCACACGCTCCTGAACACACACCGCACATCACACGCTCCTGAACACACACCGCACATCACACGCTCCTGAACACACACCGCACATCAAACGCTCCTGAACACACACCGCACATCACACGCTCCTGAACACACACCGCACATCACACGCTCCTGAACACACACCGCACATCACACGCTCCTGAACACACACCGCACATCACACGCTCCTGAACACACACCGCACATCACACGCTCCTGAACACACACCGCACATCACACGCTCCTGAACACACACCGCACATCACACGCTCCTGAACACACACCGCACATCACACGCTCCTGAACACACACCGCACATCACACGCTCCTGAACACACACCGCACATCACACGCTCCTGAACACACACCGCACATCACACGCTCCTGAACACACACCGCACATCACACGCTCCTGAACACACACCGCACATCACACGCTCCTGAACACACACCGCACATCACACGCTCCTGAACACACACCGCACATCACACGCTCCTGAACACACACCGCACATCACACGCTCCTGAACACACACCGCACATCACACGCTCCTGAACACACACCGCACATCACACGCTCCTGAACACACACCGCACATCACACGCTCCTGAACACACACCGCACATCACACGCTCCTGAACACACACCGCACATCACACGCTCCTGAACACACACCGCACATCACACGCTCCTGAACACACACCGCACATCAAATGCTCCTGAACACACACCGCACATCACACGCTCCTGAACACACACCGCACATCAAACGCTCCTGAACACACACCGCACATCACACGCTCCTGAACACACACCGCACATCAAATGCTCCTGAACACACACCGCACATCAAACGCTCCTGAACACACACCGCACATCAAACGCTCCTGAACACCAAACGCTCCTGAACACACACCGCACATCAAACGCTCCTGAACACCAAACGCTCCTGAACACACACCGCACATCAAATGCTCCTGAACACCAAACACTCCTGAACACACACCGCACATCACACACTCCTGAACACACACCGCACATCACACACTCCTGAACACACACCGCACATCAAACGCTCCTGAACACACACCGCACATCACACACTCCTGAACACACACCGCACATCACACACTCCTGAACACACACCGCACATCAAATGCTCCTGAACACCAAACGCTCCTGAACACACACCGCACATCACACACTCCTGAACACACACCGCACATCACACACTCCTGAACACACACCGCACATCAAATGCTCCTGAACACCAAACGCTCCTGAACACACACCGCACATCAAACACTCCTGAACACACACCGCACATCAAACACTCCTGAACACACACCGCACATCACACACTCCTGAACACACACCGCACATCAAACGCTCCTGAACACACACCGCACATCACACACTCCTGAACACACACCGCACATCACACACTCCTGAACACACACCGCACATCAAACGCTCCTGAACACCAAACACTCCTGAACACACACCGCACATCACACACTCCTGAACACACACCGCACATCAAACGCTCCTGAACACCAAACGCTCCTGAACACACACCGCACATCAAACGCTCCTGAACACACACCGCACATCAAACGCTCCTGAACACACACCGCACATCAAACGCTCCTGAACACCAAACGCTCCTGAACACCAAACGCTCCTGAACACCAAACGCTCCTGAACACACACCGCACATCACACACTCCTGAACACACACCGCACATCACACACTCCTGAACACACACCGCACATCAAACGCTCCTGAACACCAAACACTCCTGAACACACACCGCACATCACACACTCCTGAACACACACCGCACATCAAACGCTCCTGAACACCAAACGCTCCTGAACACACACCGCACATCACACACTCCTGAACACACACCGCACATCACACGCTCCTGAACACACACCGCACATCAAACGCTCCTGAACACACACCGCACATCACACACTCCTGAACACACACCGCACATCACACACTCCTGAACACACACCGCACATCAAACACTCCTGAACACCAAACACTCCTGAACACACACCGCACATCACACACTCCTGAACACACACCGCACATCAAACACTCCTGAACACACACCGCACATCAAACACTCCTGAACACACACCGCACATCACACGCTCCTGAACACACACCGCACATCACACACTCCTGAACACACACCGCACATCACACGCTCCTGAACACACACCGCACATCAAACGCTCCTGAACACACACCGCACATCACACGCTCCTGAACACACACCGCACATCACACGCTCCTGAACACACACCGCACATCACACGCTCCTGAACACACACCGCACATCACACGCTCCTGAACACACACCGCACATCACACGCTCCTGAACACACACCGCACATCACACGCTCCTGAACACACACCGCACATCACACGCTCCTGAACACACACCGCACATCACACGCTCCTGAACACACACCGCACATCAAACGCTCCTGAACACACACCGCACATCACACGCTCCTGAACACACACCGCACATCACACGCTCCTGAACACACACCGCACATCACACGCTCCTGAACACACACCGCACATCACACGCTCCTGAACACACACCGCACATCACACGCTCCTGAACACACACCGCACATCAAACGCTCCTGAACACACACCGCACATCACACGCTCCTGAACACACACCGCACATCACACGCTCCTGAACACACACCGCACATCACACGCTCCTGAACACACACCGCACATCACACGCTCCTGAACACACACCGCACATCACACGCTCCTGAACACACACCGCACATCAAATGCTCCTGAACACACACCGCACATCACACGCTCCTGAACACACACCGCACATCATATGCTCCTGAACACACACCGCACATCAAACGCTCCTGAACACACACCGCACATCAAACGCTCCTGAACACACACCGCACATCACACGCTCCTGAACACACACCGCACATCAAACGCTCCTGAACACACACCGCACATCACACGCTCCTGAACACACACCGCACATCAAATGCTCCTGAACACACACCGCACATCAAACGCTCCTGAACACACACCGCACATCAAACGCTCCTGAACACCAAACGCTCCTGAACACACACCGCACATCAAACGCTCCTGAACACACACCGCACATCACACGCTCCTGAACACACACCGCACATCAAATGCTCCTGAACACACACCGCACATCACACGCTCCTGAACACACACCGCACATCAAATGCTCCTGAACACACACTGCACATCAAACGCTCCTGAACACACACCGCACATCACACGCTCCTGAACACACACCGCACATCAAACGCTCCTGAACACACACCGCACATCACACGCTCCTGAACACACACCGCACATCAAATGCTCCTGAACACACACCGCACATCAAACGCTCCTGAACACACACCGCACATCAAACGCTCCTGAACACCAAACGCTCCTGAACACACACCGCACATCAAACGCTCCTGAACACACACCGCACATCAAATGCTCCTGAACACCAAACGCTCCTGAACACACACCGCACATCAAACGCTCCTGAACACCAAACGCTCCTGAACACACACTGCACATCAAACGCTCCTGAACACCAAACGCTCCTGAACACACACCGCACATCAAATGCTCCTGAACACCAAACACTCCTGAACACACACTGCACATCAAACACTCCTGAACACACACCGCACATCACACACTCCTGAACACACACCGCACATCACACACTCCTGAACACACACCGCACATCAAACGCTCCTGAACACACACCGCACATCACACACTCCTGAACACACACCGCACATCACACACTCCTGAACACACACCGCACATCAAATGCTCCTGAACACCAAACGCTCCTGAACACACACCGCACATCACACACTCCTGAACACACACCGCACATCACACACTCCTGAACACACACCGCACATCAAATGCTCCTGAACACCAAACGCTCCTGAACACACACCGCACATCAAACACTCCTGAACACACACCGCACATCAAACACTCCTGAACACACACCGCACATCACACACTCCTGAACACACACCGCACATCAAACGCTCCTGAACACACACCGCACATCACACACTCCTGAACACACACCGCACATCACACACTCCTGAACACACACCGCACATCAAACGCTCCTGAACACCAAACACTCCTGAACACACACCGCACATCACACACTCCTGAACACACACCGCACATCAAACGCTCCTGAACACCAAACGCTCCTGAACACACACCGCACATCAAACGCTCCTGAACACACACCGCACATCAAACGCTCCTGAACACACACCGCACATCAAACGCTCCTGAACACCAAACGCTCCTGAACACCAAACGCTCCTGAACACACACCGCACATCAAACGCTCCTGAACACCAAACGCTCCTGAACACACACCGCACATCAAATGCTCCTGAACACCAAACGCTCCTGAACACACACCGCACATCAAATGCTCCTGAACACCAAACACTCCTGAACACACACCGCACATCAAACACTCCTGAACACACACCGCACATCAAACACTCCTGAACACACACCGCACATCACACACTCCTGAACACACACCGCACATCAAACGCTCCTGAACACCAAACGCTCCTGAACACACACCGCACATCAAATGCTCCTGAACACACACCGCACATCAAACACTCCTGAACACACACCGCACATCAAACACTCCTGAACACACACCGCACATCACACACTCCTGAACACACACCGCACATCAAACACTCCTGAACACACACCGCACATCAAATGCTCCTGAACACCAAACACTCCTGAACACACACCGCACATCAAACACTCCTGAACACACACCGCACATCACACACTCCTGAACACACACCGCACATCACACACTCCTGAACACACACCGCACATCACACACTCCTGAACACACACCGCACATCAAACACTCCTGAACACACACCGCACATCAAATGCTCCTGAACACCAAACACTCCTGAACACACACCGCACATCAAACACTCCTGAACACACACCGCACATCACACACTCCTGAACACACACCGCACATCACACACTCCTGAACACACACCGCACATCACACACTCCTGAACACACACCGCACATCACACACTCCTGAACACACACCGCACATCACACACTCCTGAACACACACCGCACATCAAACGCTCCTGAACACACACCGCACATCACACACTCCTGAACACACACCGCACATCACACACTCCTGAACACACACCGCACATCAAATGCTCCTGAACACACACCGCACATCAAACGCTCCTGAACACCAAACGCTCCTGAACACACACTGCACATCACACACTCCTGAACACACACCGCACATCACACACTCCTGAACACACACCGCACATCACACACTCCTGAACACACACCGCACATCACACGCTCCTGAACACACACCGCACATCAAACGCTCCTGAACACACACCGCACATCAAATGCTCCTGAACACCAAACACTCCTGAACACACACCGCACATCAAACACTCCTGAACACACACCGCACATCACACACTCCTGAACACACACCGCACATCACACACTCCTGAACACACACCGCACATCACACACTCCTGAACACACACCGCACATCACACACTCCTGAACACACACCGCACATCACACGCTCCTGAACACACACCGCACATCAAACGCTCCTGAACACCAAACGCTCCTGAACACACACTGCACATCACACACTCCTGAACACACACCGCACATCACACACTCCTGAACACACACCGCACATCACACACTCCTGAACACACACCGCACATCACACGCTCCTGAACACACACCGCACATCAAACGCTCCTGAACACACACCGCACATCAAATGCTCCTGAACACCAAACACTCCTGAACACACACCGCACATCAAACACTCCTGAACACACACCGCACATCACACACTCCTGAACACACACCGCACATCACACACTCCTGAACACACACCGCACATCACACACTCCTGAACACACACCGCACATCACACACTCCTGAACACACACCGCACATCACACGCTCCTGAACACACACCGCACATCACACGCTCCTGAACACCAAACGCTCCTGAACACACACCGCACATCACACACTCCTGAACACACACCGCACATCACACACTCCTGAACACACACCGCACATCACACACTCCTGAACACACACCGCACATCACACGCTCCTGAACACACACCGCACATCAAATGCTCCTGAACACCAAACGCTCCTGAACACACACCGCACATCAAACACTCCTGAACACACACCGCACATCAAACACTCCTGAACACACACCGCACATCACACACTCCTGAACACACACCGCACATCAAACGCTCCTGAACACACACCGCACATCACACACTCCTGAACACACACCGCACATCACACTCCTGAACACACACCGCACATCAAACGCTCCTGAACACACACCGCACATCACACACTCCTGAACACACACCGCACATCAAACGCTCCTGAACACACACCGCACATCAAATGCTCCTGAACACCAAACACTCCTGAACACACACCGCACATCAAACACTCCTGAACACACACCGCACATCACACACTCCTGAACACACACCGCACATCACACACTCCTGAACACACACCGCACATCACACACTCCTGAACACACACCGCACATCACACACTCCTGAACACACACCGCACATCACACGCTCCTGAACACACACCGCACATCACACGCTCCTGAACACACACCGCACATCAAACGCTCCTGAACACACACCGCACATCACACACTCCTGAACACACACCGCACATCACACACTCCTGAACACACACCGCACATCACACACTCCTGAACACACACCGCACATCACACACTCCTGAACACACACAGCACATCAGCAGGCCATCGCTCAGGAATTTTAGTATCCAATAAATTAAAATTTGATTAAGTATTTGACTCCAGAATTGGACTAGATGTTCGCTTCCCAGGCCTGGACGTGACACACTCTCTCACCTGCATCTGCCTGCGCTCGCCCTCGGCCTGGCCCAGAGTCTTCTGCAGTGTGGTCAGGCGCCCCTGGGTGGCGCTGTGGGCAGCGGAGGACTCCTGCAGACTCTGGGAGAGAGCCAGCGCTCGCTCTCTCTGAGCGCTCTCTCCGTCCTGAGCTTTGGCCAGCAGCGCCGTCAGCCGCTCCACCTCCCGCTGAAGACTCGCCACGCGAGACTCGCCCTCTGACACCTGAGACGCGCGACAACATCGTTAACTTCGCAGTCTTCGCTGATTTACACTTTAATTAAAGTTTGTCATGTGATTCACCTCATAGCTGGTGGTTTGGTTCATGCCTTATAACACTTTGGTGCTCTTCGCGTGTCAGTCAAAAATGACCGAAATGTATTTATTTATTTCAATGAAATAAATGTACTGTATTTTAGTTTGATAATGTTTTTTATTTAATATTTAGCATTTTTAAGGGAATTTTATGGTGCTAAATTATATTTACGCTGTATTTATAATCCATTTATTCACTTTTTGAGCATAGATGCTGGACTGAGACGCTATTTTCTTCTGGAAACAAACAGTGTTGCATTATTTTCCTGTTATATCTGTAAAGCTGCTTTAAAACACTCTGTACTGTAAAAAGCGCTGTATAAATAAATGTGACTTGACTTGATCTGAAAATTAAATTTCCAACTTAAACTGTCGTATATCTTAATTTTGATCTTTTTTCAAAGACAACACTTGGCAGAATATTGCTGAAGTGAAAAAAAAGTTACAGAATTTTATGTTTATTTTTATGAAAAATTTGCAAAAAATACTATTTTCAATTTTTATATGAAATATATATTTTCAAAAACATGTTTTACACTAAAACTGTGAGAAAATCTCTAAACAAGTTGTGTTTAAAATTTGAGTCTGATAATCTCAAAAAAAATTGTTTTTGTTTGGTCGCAGTACCAAACGCTTCCACTAGAGGAAATTCGTCTCCCATTACTTTCCAATGCGTCATTTCTGACCGTGAGGAGCTCAAGAGTGACTATTTTTTCAGGACCATTAAACCTGTTTGAATCACGTCCATGATTTTTTTTATGTGTTCACACAGCAAGTGCCAAAACCTTTACCAAGTTTCGTACCATTCCGATGAAGAAAAACAAACAAAAACAAATGCAAATTGTTTCAGGCAGAAATGCCCGAGGAGCACCAGAGGCTACAGGGAAAACCCTCCCAGGAGGCATCACTGCTAAACCAGCGGGCGGCTCTGAGTTCGGCACCTGTTTGGCGGCGCTCTCGTGCCGGTCGTGAGCCGTCTGGATCTCCATCTCTCTCTCCGTCAGACTCAGCCTCAGTCTCTGCAGCTCTCCCTCCAGGCTCCGCCTCCCCAGCTCCACCCGCGTGCCCCGGCCCTCCGCCTCCTCCAGCGCCTCCCGCAGCCGCCGCCGCTCCGCCTCCACCCGCGCCTCGCCCGCGCGCAGCTGACTGCACTGCTCCTGCAGGGGGCGACGGAGTCACTGACAGCCCTTCCTGAACCCGCTATCCTACGCCTCGTTTACACTGCAGGTCTTGATGCTCAATTCTGATTGGTTGCCTATATCCGATTTTTTGGACCGTCTGTTTACACGTTTTTTCAATTGTGACCCATATCCGACTCATGCGTTTACACCTGACATGCTATCTGAAACGTCGCGCGTGCTTAAAGGGGGTTCTTGCACAGATGGACGAACGTGAAATATGCTTGATGCTAGCTCTGCGATAAATGCGAAGTTCGCTACACATCACCATCTCATGAAAGTGCGTATCTAAAGCACAAATTTTATTTCTCATGCCATTTATACGCCAATTAGCGGTGTGTATGCAACATATGCACGCAAAAACTATTTTTGCCGAAACTGATTTATATCTGCTTTATCTCCGCATATGAGCGAGGCCTGAAGCCGATCTGGAGATCTCATGTCACTGCCAGTGTAAACGAGGCCTGAGATGGACATGACCTCTGACCTCCACACGCCTGCGCTCGGCCTCGGCGCTCAGGGACAGTCTCTCCAGCTCCTGGATCCGCTCGTTCAGCGCTCGCCGCTCTCTCTCTCCTCTCCGCAGGGACTCGTCCCGCTCGTGCAGCAGAGCCTGAGCCGACGACAGCTTCACATCCACGCCACGCTTATCTACACACACACACACACACAATCAACAAACCACTCCAGGAATCCGACAAAACCTTGACAATCGCGATGAGAAAAACTATTCATAAAGCAAATTTTTATTTGAAAGTTCACGTGTCATTATTACACTTCGCTTCACATGAGAAGGATAGATGTGTGTTACCCTCCTGGCACTCCTGTAGTGTGTTGTGAAGCTGAGTGAGGCGCTGGTGGGTGGAGTCTCTCTCTGATGTCACTTCCTGTAATTCCCTCTGCAGTGACCCCAGTTGACCCCGCGCCTCGTCCTGCGCACACATAAATCACACGCTCACTTTACAACAACGCCGTGTTCTCACTCTGTCCACACTATCACAGCCAATCAGATGTTTGATGTTAATGTTCATTCGAGCACGATTTTAGACTAATGAGATTCTAAAGTGGGCGGAGCCTATAATAAAACTACATCTAACCATAATTTTAATAATGACTTTAACTCTAAGAGAATGGTGAAGTCCACACCACAACTGTAAGCATAACTACACAGAGGAACAATATCGTTTGAATCAATTTTTTCCAGCTGATGAACGATTCAAATATTGACAGCCAATCAGAATGCATCCTGCTTTAAAACTGCAGCGCTTATAATAAACAGAGCGATACTGTGCGCTGGTGTGGATGACAATGTAGTTATTGTTGTTATAGATTTTACAACAGTTATAATTATAGTTATAGTTTATCATGGTAGTAGTTGCAGTTCTGGCATGACAGCATTACTCGGTCTCGCTGAGCCTCGCGCAGCTCCAGCAGGAAGTCTCTGAGGCCGCTGCGCAGGGTTTCGGGGTCGAGCTCGGGCGGGGCGACGGGCAGCGGGGCGTCGGTCCTCTCTGGAGACACCGGCCTCAGCATGATGGTGTTATCAGGAGTCACGTGACCTGCCACATCTGGCGGACGGCAGAGAGAGGGTTGAGGTAAAGCAGAACTCAAACACAACTTTCTAGAGGAAGCTAAAGCTAACCTGACCTTTGGGTGGCGACAGCGAGCAGTGCAGCGGAGACACGCTCCGGTGGCGAGACATCATCCCTGAGCTCAGAGAGGAAGGGGAGGAGCCTGCCGGGCTCCGCCCCCTGCTGCTGCTCCGCCCACTGGCCCCGATGCCCAGCGTGCGCGTGAGTGCCGACTGCAGGCTGCTCATCCTGAACTCCAGATCCCGGCGCCCCGCCTCCGCTCGCGATAGCTCCGCCTCCGTCGCGGCCAGACGGCCCTGCGCATCACTCAACTGCAGCTGCATCTGCGCAGACGCATCCGAGGCCGACTGCGCGCGGACGGAGAGGTTACGTGCCTCGTCCTGAAGCTTCTTCTCACAGCCGCGCGCGTCCTGTAGCTGAGACGCTAACTCTCGCTCGCGACTGCGCCAGCACAACTCGCTCTCGCTCACACGCCTCTGTAGAGAAGACAGCTGGAGACAGACACACCGGGTTAAAGGGATAGTTCAAATTAAATTACTTTGCCATTATAAAGCTATAACTGCATATAACTGCCATTATAAAGCTTGGAAGAGCCAGGACATTTTTTTATATAACTCTGATTGTGTTCGTCTGAAAGAAGAGTGTCATACACACCTAGGATGAGTTGAGGGAGAGTAAACCATGGGCTAACTTTCATTTTTGGGTGAACTATCCCTTTAAAACTGTAATTAATTGTTGAGATCTCACCTCCTTCTGAAGAGAGTTTCTGCTAGTTTCTGTCTCGGCGAGTCTCTGTTTGAGCGAGATCAGTTCTCTCGCTCGCTCCTCGTCCTTCTGCTCCTCCGCGGATAAACGCGCCTGCAGTTCAGTCGTCTGCTTAGCCGTCTGCTCGCGCTCGGCATCCACAACTTTCACCTGACAGCACAGAGTCGTACACGTCAAACCACAGCTCTTCATCCTTACTTTCAACCAACCAGCAGCCTCCCAGTCTCTCTCCTGAATCAACACTGAGTGAGTAAACTGCAGTTCATCAACTGGCCACTAGAGGCTGCAGAAGAGACTCAATCCCATAAACCCCCATGTTAATATACCCAACTTTACAGCAGAAACACATGTTTACAGTCTGGAGCTAAAAGTGGTTTTGGTCTATAAAGCTGATGTTGCCCTTCATGACGACTGTGAGGGGGGAGTGTTTTTATAACTCATCCATTTAAATTATATTAAGCCTTAAAGTTCTGCATAATTAAGGGCTGATGTCACTACTAGCCGTTTATCTGCTAGCGTTGGCGTCACATCACCTCAGCTAATCCGCCTCGCCGCACATCTTCGTTTATCTGGGAGTGACGCTGCCAAGATGGCGACGGCCGGCTCCGCCCACTTTGGGCTTCAGAAACACTACGGGTGACGTCACAGACACTACGAACATATTTTTTCCAGCCTATGCTCTCAGTGCTCAGGAGTTCGCCTCAGTCTGACCTGTCTGCGCAGCTCCTGCAGTTCCCTGCGCGCCTCCAGGCGGGATCTCTCCACCTCACGCAGACGCGAGCGCAGATCTGACACCTCCGTCTGCGCAGACGCCAGACTCTCCTCCAGCACACACGCCTTCTGCTCCTTCTCCTCACACACACGCTTCACGCTGCACACAAAGCACAGTCCCTCCAATCAGCACTGCGGAAAGAACCTCATCTGCATGGTCATTTACATACTGTTCTAAATAGTAATTTTGACTGAAAAACTTTACATTAGTTAAAAAAATTATTCTTCATCAGAATGGTATGAAACTTGGTAAAGGTTTTGGCACTTGCTGTGTGAACACACACACAAAAATCATGGACATGATCTGAACAGGTTGAATGGTGCTGTAAACAATAGTCACTCTTGAGCTCCTCACCGTCAGAAATGACGCATTGGAAACGAATGCGAGACGAGTTTCCTCTAGTGGAAGCGTTTGGTACTGCAGGCGAACAACATCTCACTGAACGCTCATTTACTGAGATATCAACCTCACATGTGGAACACAACTTTAGATTTATGGATTTGATTTTCTCGCAGTTTTAGAGTAAAACGTGTTTTTGAAAATATATTTCATATAAAAATTTAAAATAGTATTTTTGCACATTTTTCATGACAATAAATGTAAAATTCTGTAACTTTTAAAAACTTTTTTCACTTCAGCAATAATCTGCCAAGTGTCGTCTTTAAAAAGAGATCAAACTTCAGTCTGTCGCTCTACAGCATCAAGTTTTACCAGTTTAAGTTGGAAATGTAATTTTCAGGGCTATGCTCAAAATGTGAATAAATGGATTATAAATACAGCATAAATATAATTTAGTACCATAAAATCCAAATATTAAATTAAAAAAATTATCGAACTAAAACATAGTACATTAATTTCATTGAAATAAAAAAAATAATTTGTAATTTTTGACCGACATGCGAAGAGCAGCGGAGGGTTAAAGTCTTCATCCGTCACCTGATTCTCTCACTCTCTGCTGATCTCAGTGCTTCCCTCAGCTGCGCGTTTGATTGGCCGAGAGCGTCCCTCTCCTTGGTGACATCACTAAGGGAGCGCCGCAGCTCCGCCCCCTCTCGCCTAAGCCCCTCCCCTGCCTCCCGTATCTCGCTCAAACGTTTATCCGTCTCCAGAAGATCTCTCCTGGCACTGTCCCGGCTCTCCTCGCTGGACGACAGCAGCGTGCGACACTCCTCCAACTGCACGAGGGCAAGAACACAATTTAAAGGTGCAGTGTGTAATATTTAGGAGGATCTGTTGACAGAAATGCAATATCATAAACATAGCTATGTTTTCAGTGGTGTAAAAGACCTTACATAATGAAGCGTTATGTGTTTATTAGCTTAGAATGAGGCATTTCTCTCTACACACACCGCAGGTCCGCTTACATCAACATGTTTCTACGGTGGCCCTGAGCGGACAAACGTGTTTCCTCACTATGTTGTTCTTCATGATAAGAAGCTTCAGCGAATAAAACACTGACACAATGATGAACAAGTGACAATAATATTCACAATAACATCGTTTGACTCAATAATTAAGTAAACCTCATTTCTTAATTGATCTTTGTAAAGAAACCTCATTGTTTAACTGGCTCCTCTCTGCTGTCTCAGACGACGACTTCCTGTCGGCCACTGTAACTTCTGGTGGGTGCAGTTCACAACCTCACCACTAGATGCACTAAAACTTACACACTGCACCTTTAATAGCAATAACTCATTTAACTGTGGCGTTTCGCTCCTCTGGTTGCGGCCTCTGACCTCTGAGAGCGCCGTGTCGGCTCGCGTCTGCTGGTCTGCGCAGTTCTCCTGCAGTCTGCGCATCTCTCGGTCGTGTGCGCTGGCTGCGTCCTGGAGCTCACTGCGCAGCTCCTGCAGTTCTGCGTTCAGAGACGCCACCGCAGCCTAGCCACAAAACAACACACTTATTACACAGACACAACCACAACACTTTCATATCAATCAATCAAGCCAACCACACATTAGCCATGTTTCCATCCAAGTATTTTAGAGCGAAGTTTGAGAAACAATGCTGGATTGAATGCGCATAAAATCTTAAAATGCACATTAAAACTTTTAAACACACAAAATAGACATGCGCATTAACTACGATTAATGCTGTGCAAGGATTAATCGCATCTAAAATAAAAGTTTGTGTTTACATAATATATGTGTGTGTACTGTTTATAATTATTTTATACACACACATGCATGTATATTTAAGAAAAATGTGTTATTTATACATCAAATATTAATATTTATTTATAATATGTTATATATAAATATATAAACAATATATACATGCAAATATTTCTCACATATATACATGCATGTGTGTGTATATACAAAATAATGATACAGTACACACACATATTATGTAAACACAAACTTTAGTTTTTAGCCCTAACTACGATTGAAGCACATTTACCGAATAAATTTTCGGTAAATGTGCTTTTACCGGACTTTTACGTGCTTTTCCCAAATAACGGAAGTGACGTCGACGTCCGGGTTAGCGGTAGCATTAGCCGTCAGGCAAGTGTTATTTAAATAAACTCCTGATGTACTTACAAACTTTCCAATGCCTCGTTTTATGAGTGCAGAACCTGTTTGTGCTACTGTAGAAGATTGGTGCCGTTCTGGGCATTATTAGTGCGGTAATCTACCAGATACATCGTAGGATCCGTTAGCGCCTGCACTAAACCACCCGGCTGATCTCTCTAAATAAGCTCTAACTTTAATAATGTTCGACTAAGGGGAGAAAAGGCTTCTGGGGGGGGTTCGGCTCGAGGTCATGGTGCAGAGGACCCTAGGCTGACTTTACTCCGACCGTCCCTTTACGCGTGCAGCGGTTGGATGGGAACACAGCTAATGCGCTAGCCCAGCCCTGACCCGCTCCTGGTCCCGGAGCAGCGCCGTCTCTCGGCCCAGTCGCTCCAGCTCCAGCGCTGCAGTGCTCAGCTCCGCCTGTAGGGCGCTCGCCCTCTCCGCCACCGCCGTCTTCTCCGCCTCCTTCACGGACAGCGCCTATGTGCACAGCGGACAGGTTAGCGCTACGCTCGGGACCCAGCCCTGGTGCCGCTCGAGCTCACGCGAGTCTCACCTGCTGTTTGTCCGCCTCCGCCTGTAGCAGACTCTGGTCCCGGTCGCGCTGCAGGGAGCGCAGCTGCTCCTGAAGCTCGTCCCTCTCTCTCTCCCGCCGGCTCACCTGCTCCTCCAGGTGCTCCCGCAGCCGCCGCAGCGCCCCCTGCTGTTCCGCCTCCAGACTGCAGCGCAGCGCCTCCTGCAGGACTCACAGTCAGTTACACGCGTCACATCAACTCATACTCACAGAAGAGGCGAGCGCTCGTGTGACCTTCTGATTGGCCAGTCTCTCCAGCTCCTCCTGGTGGTCGGACAGGGTCGCGCGCATAACTCGCTGAGCTTCATGTTGAGCCGCCGCTAGCGCATCTCTCAGCGCGTCTCTCTCTTTCTCACTCTGAGACAGAACCGTCTCTCTCTCGGCGCGCACACGCTTCAGCTCCGCTAAACACACAGACAAACTAACATCACCATGAGGCTCATTTTAAAGGGATAGTTCACCCAAAAATGAGAATTAGCCCATGATTTACTCTCCCTCAACTCATCCTAGGTGTGTATGACATTCTTCTTTCAGACGAACACAATCAGAGTTATATTACAACAATTTCTAAGAGTGTCATATACACCTAGGAAGAGTTGAGGGAGAGAAAATCATGGGCTAATTCTCATTTTTGGGTAAACTATCCCTTTAAACACAACTCTTGTGCTCCTCAGCGGCCTCTCTCTCGTGAGCGGGTCTCAGTGTCCTGTACCTGTGATGCTGTCGGTGCGCAGTCGCAGGTTCTGGTTCTCGGACTCCAGCTGTTCACGGCGAGACTCCATCTGAGTTATTTGCTGCTGCAGCTCGAAAAGACTCGTCTCCAGAGCCTCCCTCTCCGACCTGCACACACACACACACACACTGTTATCGAAGAAACACACACATATTAATACATCCCTATCGTGACACAGAAGTGCTCCGTCTCACCTGAAGCTGGCGATCTCCTCTGTCAGAGTGGCGTTCTCTCTCTCTGAGGCGTTCAGCTGAACCAGAAGCCCCGCCCTCTCTCTCACTAGCTCCGCCCTCCCACGCCCCGCCTCCTCAAGGGCGGAGCTCTGCCTGTCGCCTTCACCGCGGACCGAACCAAGCTCCGCCTCCAGACCACCCAGCTCACCAATCAGCTGTTTGATTGACAGCAGCACATCATAAACTAATTAGGGACTGAGAGAGACAGAGAGAGAGAGAGAGAGAGAGAGAGACAGAGAGAGAGAGAGAGAGACAGAGAGAGAGAGAGAGAGAGAGAGAGAGAGAGAGAGTGAGACGGAGAGAAATGGAGAGAGAGAGAGACAGAGAGATGGAGAGAGAGAGAGAGAGTGAGAGAGAGAGAGAGAGAGTGAGAGAGAGAGAGAGAGAGAGAGTGAGAGACGGAGAGAAATGGAGAGAGAGTGAGAGAGAGACAGAGAGAGAGAGTGAGAGTGAGAGAGAGAGAGAGTGAGAGAGAGAGAGAGAGAGAGAGTGAGAGAGAGAGAGAGAGAGAGAGAGTGAGCGCGAGAGAGCGAGAGAGAGAGTGAGAGTGAGAGAGAGAGAGAGAGAGAGAGAGAGAGAGTGAGAGTGAGAGTGAGAGAGAGTGAGAGAGAGAGAGAGAGAGAGAGAGAGAGAGAGAGAGAGAGAGAGAGCGAGAGAGACACCTGTGTAATTCTGTCCTGCAGTTTGGCTCTGTCTGCCTGTAGCGACTGAAGCTCCGCCTCCAGCCCCGCCCTGGCCAGCTCAGACTCCTGCAGTGATTGGCTGAGAGTGAGACGGACAGCGTCCAGCTCCAGTCGGTCCTGCTCGGAGCGAACGAGCTCGTCTCTGATGGTCAGCTTCTCTTGTTGCGCTTCTCTTCGCTGAGACAGCAAAACACTCTTCTCCTCCTCCAGCTGTCAATCATTCAAACAACATCAATATCATTGGTCCAATGAAAAACACATAATTTTAACTGATAATATGAACCAAACAAATCCTAATGGGTAAACTCAAGCCCCAACTAAATCAACTTATGTTTAATGTACTCATCATACTACGGAAGTTAAATGTGTGTGTGTGTGTGTGTGTGTGTGTGTGTACCTGCACGACGAGGCTGTTGAGTTCAGACTTGTCCTGCGCGAGACTCTCGTTAATGGCGCTCATCTTAGCGAGAGAATCTCTGAGTGACGCCTCCTCCGAGTGAAGCTTCGTGAGCGCTAGCGAGAGCTCAGCGCGACTGCTCTCACTCTGCACACAAAAACACACATATTACACAACAAATATATATTACTATTGTAATATTTCACTGTAAAATAGAGAAAAAAATTTAGCATTTAGCTTCTATGTTGGCGCCCCTGAGAGCCCCTAAAGCGTCCCCTCTGCCGCCAGCAGCGCTGCTCATTACTAGTGTGGCGTGTGTTTTGTTTTCAAATGCTCGTTATAATCGACCCATACTCAGATGTGAAGTGGACACACTGAACACACACTGAACACACACTGAACACACACTTAATTTTTTATTTTTTTTACTTGTTTAATAAAACAACGATTTGGAATATAACCTGAGTGAGAGATCAATGTTCTGACCGTGCAAACCTGAACTAACAACTAGTGTGTGTGCGTGCGTGTGTGAGTGTGTGTGAGTGCGTGTGTGAGTGTGTGTGAGTGTGTGTGTGTGTGTGTGTGTGTGTGAGTGTCTGACCCGGGTGAGTGTGTCGCTCAGCTGTCTGTTCTCCGTCTCCATCATCTGTCTGTCTGACGCCCCCTGCTGGAGAGTGTGTGTGTGTGTGTGTGTGTGAGTGTGTGTCTGACCCGGGTGAGTGTGTCGCTCAGCTGTCTGTTCTCCGTCTCCATCATCTGTCTGTCTGACGCCCCCTGCTGGAGAGTGTGTGTGTGTGTGTGTGTGTGTGTGTGTGTCTGACCCGGGTGAGTGTGTCGCTCAGCTGTCTGTTCTCCGTCTCCATCATCTGTCTGTCTGACGCCCCCTGCTGGAGAGACTCTTTCAACGCTGCCAGTTCAGCTCGCAGTGCAGAAGCACGACACTCTGACTCGTCCCACATCTGCTGACTGACACACACACACACACACACACACACAGGTCACACTATTCCATTTCTGGAATCAAAAACTACTTGAGATACTTGTTATAAATTAAAAATTTCGATTCCTCTGTGAGCGTTTCAATATGACTCTAAACCATTGAAGCGAGAGACTCTGTGTTCAGTGTATCGGATCCGGCAGCTCTTAAAGTGACAGCAGCCTAATATTCCTAATATAACATATATGCCGTCTCTATAATAACACTAATCAAACAACATAATTTAATTAATCAATCAACAATACTATTGATCAGCATTACCAAACGTGGACATTTTCCACTAGAAACAAACATTGATGTATTATTTTAATTTAATACTGTGAAGCTGCTTTGATACAATCTGTATTGTGAAAAGCGTTATATAAACTTGACTTGACAACAGAAGACTCGTTCTTCACTGAATAACTTTTGTAACTATATTTGTAATGTATATTTTATTTATATACTATACCCAAACGATACCCAACCCTACACACACGTCACGCACTTGTGGTCCATGTGTGACGCTTCACACTCACGTTCTGTGTGTCTCTGCTCTCGCTCGGTCTCTCTCTCTCTCACACACACACACACACACACACACACACACACACACGTTCTGTGTGTCTCTGCTCTCGCTCGGTCTCTCTCTCTCACACACACACACACACACACACACACACTCACGTTCTGTGTGTCTCTGCTCTCGCTCGGTCTCTCTCTCTCACACACACACACACACACACACACACACACACACTCACGTTCTGTGTGTCTCTGCTCTCGCTCGGTCTCTCTCTCTCTCACACACACACACACACACACACACACACACACGTTCTGTGTGTCTCTGCTCTCGCTCGGTCTCTCTCTCTCACACACACTCACACACACACACACACACTCACGTTCTGTGTGTCTCTGCTCTCGCTCGGTCTCTCTCTCTCACACACACTCACACACACACACACACACACTTACGTTCTCTGTGTCTCTGCTCTCGCTCGGTCTCTCTCCACCTCTGCAGCCTCTCTCTCCTCTTGCTCGGTCTCTCTCCCTCTCTGCGCAGACGTCACACACACCTGCAGTCTCTCACACTCCATCTGCAGCAGCTGCACCTGCGTCTGCGCCGCTTTACACACACACTCCTTCTCACTGGGAGAGAGAGAGAGGGAGGGAGAGGAAGAGAGAGAGAGAGAGAGTGAGAGAGATTTTATTATTATTATTGTTTTATGTTATCATTGTTATTTTTGCTATATCTAGCCACGAATATATATAAAATATGTATATATATATATATATATATATATATATTTTTTTTATTTTTTTATTATTATTTTCTGTACTAAATGTTTTAAATCATTTTCAGTGCCTTGGCAATACAAAATGGGTTTTTTTTGTCATGCCAATAAAGCTTTCTGAATTGAATTGAGAGACAGACGGGTCTGGTCACTGATCACATGATCTGTGAGTTTGACTGACAGGTATCTCACCTGCTGAGTGTGTCTCTCTCCTGTCTGAGTCGGTGTCTCTCTCTCACAGCCGTCTCTCTCTCTCTCTGAGCCTCGTCTCTCTCTCCCTGCAGCGTCTGCACACGAAGCTCCGCCTCTCTCCGGCCTGACTCCGCCTCCCGTAGGCTTGACTCCGCCTCCGTCTGCTGCCTGCGCAGGTGCTGGACTGACGACTGTGCAGACGCCAGACGCTCTCGCAGCTCCTGCACACACACACACACACACACAGTGAGTGTGTGTGTGTGTGTGTGCGTGTGTGTGTGTGTGTGAGAGAGAGAGTGTCACTACCTGTATCTGGACCTGTCTGTGGGTCAGACTGGAGCGCAGTGCAGACAGACAGCTGTCAGGGATGATGGGTAATGACGATGATGATGAAGAGCGCAGTAACGGCAGAAGAGACTCTTCAGTGTTTCCGTCCACACCGTCACTGTCAGAGAAGACCAGCTATACACACACACACACACACACCAGTGACTTGTACCTGTATGATGTACTAGTACCTGTGTGGTGTCTCTGAGTGTGTGCGCCCGTGTGAGTGTGTGTGTGTGTGTGTGTAGTACCTGTGTGGTGTCTCTGAGTGTGTGCGCCCGTGTGAGTGTGCGTGTGTGTATTACCAGTGTGGTGTCTCTGAGTATGTGCGCCCGTGTGAGTGTGTGTGTAGTATCTGAATGATGTCTCGGAGAGTGTATGTGTGTGTGTGTGTAGTACCTGTGTGATGTCTCGGAGTGTGTTCTGCAGTGCTGCAGTGTGTATCCTGAGTGAATGAACTTCAGTTTCCTCAAGGCTCCTCTGATCCTGAACACACACGTCACTGGATTAATGTGTGTGAGCTTCATCACATCTGATCTGTGATTGGTCGCTCTACCAGCCCTCTTCCTGTTGTGGGCGGTTCCTCACAAGGATCCAATGACAATATTGACCAGCTCATGTCCAAATAAACAACTCAACATAAATACCTGCAGCTTCCTGTTGAGTGTTGTCACTTCCTGTTCTCTATCCTCCACACGAGCTTTGAGACGCTCCAGCTCTCTCACTGCATCCACAAGCCTGACACACACACACACAGAGAATGTTTTAAACCTCATTTACTTTATTTAATTTAGACCAGTAACGGACCACACGTGTGTGTGTGTATGTGTGTGAGAGAGTGATTGTGTGTATGTGTGAGAGAGAGAGTGATTGTGTGTGTGTGTAACGGACCGTGTGTTGATCTCGACCCGCTCCGAGTCGCTCTTGGCCTGCAGCGTCATCATCTCGGTCACCGTCTCTCTCAGTTGCTGCTCCAGTTGCAGTCGCACGCCCGTCTCTCTCTCCAGCATCTGCGCAGACGCCTCCTCCCGGCTGCGCAGGACTGAGCAGGTGCTCACACACTGCAGCTGCACACTCTGAGCCGCACACGCCAGCTGGTTCCTCACCGCAGACAGATCCCTGCGGCACACACACAGTGTTGAGTCGGTGTTGAGTCGGTGTTGAGTGTGTGTTTAGTCGGTGTTGAGTGAGTGTTTAGTTGGTGTTGAGTGTGTGTTTAGTCGGTGTTGAGTGAGTGTTTAGTTGGTGTTGAGTGCGCTCCGGTGTGTGTTGAGTCGGTGTTTAGTCGGTGTTGAGTGAGTGTTGAGTCGGTGTTGAGTGCGCTCCGGTGTGTGTTGAGTCGGTGTTGAGTGAGTGTTTAGGTGGTGTTGAGTGCGCTCCGGTGTGTGTTGAGTCGGTGTTGAGTGAGTGTTTAGTTGGTGTTGAGTGCGCTCCGGTGTGTGTTGAGTCGGTGTTGAGTGAGTGTTTAGGTGGTGTTGAGTGCGCTCCGGTGTGTGTTTAGTCGGTGTTGAGTGAGTGTTTAGGTGGTGTTGAGTGCGCTCCGGTGTGTGTTTAGTCGGTGTTGAGTGAGTGTTTAGGTGGTGTTGAGTGCGCTCCGGTGTGTGTTTAGTCGGTGTTGAGTGAGTGTTTAGGTGGTGTTGAGTGCGCTCCGGTGTGTGTTTAGTCGGTGTTGAGTGAGTGTTGAGTCGGTGTTGAGTGCGCTCCGGTGTGTGTTGAGTCGGTGTTGAGTGAGTGTTTAGGTGGTGTTGAGTGCGCTCCGGTGTGTGTTGAGTCGGTGTTGAGTCGGTGTTGAGTGAGTGTTTAGGTGGTGTTGAGTGCGCTCCGGTGTGTGTTGAGTCGGTGTTGAGTGCGCTCCGGTGTGTGTTGAGTCGGTGTTGAGTGTGTGTTTAGGTGGTGTTGAGTGCGCTCCGGTGTGTGTTTAGTCGGTGTTGAGTGAGTGTTTAGGTGGTGTTGAGTGCGCTCCGGTGTGTGTTTAGTCGGTGTTGAGTGAGTGTTTAGGTGGTGTTGAGTGCGCTCCGGTGTGTGTTTAGTCGGTGTTGAGTGAGTGTTGAGTCGGTGTTGAGTGCGCTCCGGTGTGTGTTGAGTCGGTGTTGAGTGAGTGTTTAGGTGGTGTTGAGTGCGCTCCGGTGTGTGTTGAGTCGGTGTTGAGTCGGTGTTGAGTGAGTGTTTAGGTGGTGTTGAGTGCGCTCCGGTGTGTGTTGAGTCGGTGTTGAGTGAGTGTTTAGGTGGTGTTGAGTGCGCTCCGGTGTGTGTTTAGTCGGTGTTGAGTGAGTGTTTAGTTGGTGTTGAGTGAGTGTTGAGTCGGTGTTGAGTGCGCTCCGGTGTGTGTTGAGTCGGTGTTGAGTGAGTGTTTAGGTGGTGTTGAGTGCGCTCCGGTGTGTGTTGAGTCGGTGTTGAGTGAGTGTTTAGGTGGTGTTGAGTGCGCTCCGGTGTGTGTTTAGTCGGTGTTGAGTGAGTGTTTAGGTGGTGTTGAGTGCGCTCCGGTGTGTGTTTAGTCGGTGTTGAGTGAGTGTTGAGTCGGTGTTGAGTGCGCTCCGGTGTGTGTTGAGTCGGTGTTGAGTCGGTGTTGAGTGTGTGTTTAGGTGGTGTTGAGTGCGCTCCGGTGTGTGTTTAGTCGGTGTTGAGTGAGTGTTTAGGTGGTGTTGAGTGCGCTCCGGTGTGTGTTTAGTCGGTGTTGAGTGAGTGTTTAGGTGGTGTTGAGTGCGCTCCGGTGTGTGTTTAGTCGGTGTTGAGTGAGTGTTGAGTCGGTGTTGAGTGCGCTCCGGTGTGTGTTGAGTCGGTGTTGAGTCGGTGTTGAGTGAGTGTTTAGGTGGTGTTGAGTGCGCTCCGGTGTGTGTTTAGTCGGTGTTGAGTGAGTGTTGAGTCGGTGTTGAGTGCGCTCCGGTGTGTGTTGAGTCGGTGTTGAGTCGGTGTTGAGTGAGTGTTTAGGTGGTGTTGAGTGCGCTCCGGTGTGTGTTGAGTCGGTGTTGAGTGAGTGTTTAGGTGGTGTTGAGTGCGCTCCGGTGTGTGTTTAGTCGGTGTTGAGTGAGTGTTTAGGTGGTGTTGAGTGCGCTCCGGTGTGTGTTTAGTCGGTGTTGAGTGAGTGTTGAGTCGGTGTTGAGTGCGCTCCGGTGTGTGTTGAGTCGGTGTTGAGTCGGTGTTGAGTGAGTGTTTAGGTGGTGTTGAGTGCGCTCCGGTGTGTGTTTAGTCGGTGTTGAGTGAGTGTTGAGTCGGTGTTGAGTGCGCTCCGGTGTGTGTTGAGTCGGTGTTGAGTCGGTGTTGAGTGTGTGTTTAGTCGGTGTTGAGTGAGTGTTTAGTTGGTGTTGAGTGTGTGTTTAGTCGGTGTTGAGTGAGTGTTTAGTTGGTGTTGAGTGCGCTCCGGTGTGTGTTGAGTCGGTGTTGAGTGAGTGTTTAGTCGGTGTTGAGTGAGTGTTTAGTTGGTGTTGAGTGTGTGTTTAGTCGGTGTTGAGTGAGTGTTTAGTTGGTGTTGAGTGCGCTCCGGTGTGTGTTGAGTCGGTGTTGAGTGTGTGTTTAGTCGGTGTTGAGTGAGTGTTTAGTTGGTGTTGAGTGTGTGTTTAGTCGGTGTTGAGTGAGTGTTTAGTTGGTGTTGAGTGCGCTCCGGTGTGTGTTGAGTCGGTGTTTAGTCGGTGTTGAGTGAGTGTTGAGTCGGTGTTGAGTGCGCTCCGGTGTGTGTTGAGTCGGTGTTGAGTGAGTGTTTAGTTGGTGTTGAGTGCGCTCCGGTGTGTGTTGAGTCGGTGTTGAGTGAGTGTTTAGGTGGTGTTGAGTGCGCTCCGGTGTGTGTTTAGTCGGTGTTGAGTGAGTGTTTAGGTGGTGTTGAGTGCGCTCCAGTGTGTGTTTAGTCGGTGTTGAGTGAGTGTTTAGTTGGTGTTGAGTGCGCTCCGGTGTGTGTTGAGTCGGTGTTGAGTGCGCTCCGGTGTGTGTTGAGTCAGTGTTGAGTGAGTGTTTAGTTGGTGTTGAGTGCGCTCCGGTGTGTGTTGAGTCGGTGTTTAGTCGGTGTTGAGTGAGTGTTTAGTCGGTGTTGAGTGAGTGTTTAGTTGGTGTTGAGTGCACTCCGGTGTGTGTTGAGTCGGTGTTGAGTGCGCTCCGGTGTGTGTTGAGTCAGTGTTGAGTGAGTGTTTAGTTGGTGTTGAGTGCGCTCCGGTGTGTGTTGAGTCGGTGTTTAGTCGGTGTTGAGTGAGTGTTGAGTCGGTGTTGAGTGCGCTCCGGTGTGTGTTGAGTCGGTGTTGAGTGAGTGTTTAGTTGGTGTTGAGTGCGCTCCGGTGTGTGTTGAGTCGGTGTTGAGTGAGTGTTTAGTTGGTGTTGAGTGTGTGTTTAGTCGGTGTTGAGTGAGTGTTTAGTTGGTGTTGAGTGAGTGTTTAGTTGGTGTTGAGTGCGCTCCGGTGTGTGTTGAGTCGGTGTTGAGTGCGCTCCGGTGTGTGTTGAGTCAGTGTTGAGTGAGTGTTTAGTTGGTGTTGAGTGAGTGTTTAGTTGGTGTTGAGTGCGCTCCGGTGTGTGTTGAGTCGGTGTTTAGTCGGTGTTGAGTGTGTGTTGAGTCGGTGTTGAGTGCGCTCCGGTGTGTGTTGAGTCGGTGTTGAGTGAGTGTTTAGTTGGTGTTGAGTGCGCTCCGGTGTGTGTTGAGTCGGTGTTGAGTGAGTGTTTAGTTGGTGTTGAGTGCGCTCCGGTGTGTGTTGAGTCGGTGTTGGGTGAGTGTTTAGTTGGTGTTGAGTGCGCTCCGGTGTGTGTTTAGTTGGTGTTGAGTGTGTGTTTAGTCGGTGTTGAGTGAGTGTTTAGTTGGTGTTGAGTGCGCTCCGGTGTGTGTTGAGTCGGTGTTGAGTGAGTGTTTAGTCGGTGTTGAGTGCGCTCCGGTGTGTGTTTAGTTGGTGTTGAGTGTGTGTTTAGTCGGTGTTGAGTGAGTGTTTAGTTGGTGTTGAGTGCGCTCCGGTGTGTGTTGAGTTGGTGTTTAGTCGGTGTTGAGTGTGTGTTGAGTCGGTGTTGAGTGAGTGTTTAGTTGGTGTTGAGTGCGCTCCGGTGTGTGTTGAGTCGGTGTTGAGTGAGTGTTTAGTTGGTGTTGAGTGCGCTCCGGTGTGTGTTGAGTCGGTGTTGAGTGAGTGTTTAGTTGGTGTTGAGTGCGCTCCGGTGTGTGTTGAGTCGGTGTTGAGTGAGTGTTTAGTTGGTGTTGAGTGCGCTCCGGTGTGTGTTGAGTCGGTGTTTAGTTGGTGTTGAGTGTGTGTTGAGTCGGTGTTTAGTCGGTGTTGAGTCAGTGTTGAGCCGCTGTTGAGCGTGCTCCGGTGTGTTTAGTCGGTGTTGAGTGAGTGTTTAGTTGGTGTTGAGTGCGCTCCGGTGTGTGTTGAGTCGGTGTTTAGTCGGTGTTGAGTGAGTGTTGAGTCGGTGTTGAGTGCGCTCCAGTGTGTGTTGAGTCGGTGTTGAGTGAGTGTTTAGTTGGTGTTGAGTGTGTGTTTAGTCGGTGTTGAGTGTGTGTTGAGTCGGTGTTGAGTGCGCTCCGGTGTGTGTTGAGTCGGTGTTGAGTGTGTGTTTAGTTGGTGTTGAGTGCGCTCCGGTGTGTGTTGAGTCGGTGTTGAGTGAGTGTTTAGTTGGTGTTGAGTGCGCTCCGGTGTGTGTTGAGTCGGTGTTGAGTGAGTGTTTAGTTGGTGTTGAGTGCGCTCCGGTGTGTGTTGAGTCGGTGTTTAGTTGGTGTTGAGTGTGTGTTGAGTCGGTGTTTAGTCGGTGTTGAGTCAGTGTTGAGCCGCTGTTGAGCGTGCTCCGGTGTGTGTTGAGTCGGTGTTGAGTCGGTGTTAAGTCGGTGTTGAGTGTGCTCCGGTGTGTGTTGAGTCGGTGTTGAGTGCGCTCCGGTGTGTGTTGAGTCGGTGTTGAGTGCGCTCCGGTGTGTGTTGAGTCGGTGTTGAGTGAGTGTTTAGTTGGTGTTGAGTGTGTGTTTAGTCGGTGTTGAGTGAGTGTTTAGTTGGTGTTGAGTGCCCTCCGGTGTGTGTTGAGTCGGTGTTGAGTGAGTGTTTAGTTGGTGTTGAGTGAGTGTTTAGTTGGTGTTGAGTGCGCTCCGGTGTGTGTTGAGTCGGTGTTGAGTGCGCTCCGGTGTGTGTTGAGTCAGTGTTGAGTGAGTGTTTAGTTGGTGTTGAGTGAGTGTTTAGTTGGTGTTGAGTGCGCTCCGGTGTGTGTTGAGTCGGTGTTTAGTCGGTGTTGAGTGTGTGTTGAGTCGGTGTTGAGTGCGCTCCGGTGTGTGTTGAGTCGGTGTTGAGTGAGTGTTTAGTTGGTGTTGAGTGCGCTCCGGTGTGTGTTGAGTCGGTGTTGAGTGAGTGTTTAGTTGGTGTTGAGTGCGCTCCGGTGTGTGTTGAGTCGGTGTTGGGTGAGTGTTTAGTTGGTGTTGAGTGCGCTCCGGTGTGTGTTTAGTTGGTGTTGAGTGTGTGTTTAGTCGGTGTTGAGTGAGTGTTTAGTTGGTGTTGAGTGCGCTCCGGTGTGTGTTGAGTCGGTGTTGAGTGAGTGTTTAGTCGGTGTTGAGTGCGCTCCGGTGTGTGTTTAGTTGGTGTTGAGTGTGTGTTTAGTCGGTGTTGAGTGAGTGTTTAGTTGGTGTTGAGTGCGCTCCGGTGTGTGTTGAGTCGGTGTTTAGTCGGTGTTGAGTGTGTGTTGAGTCGGTGTTGAGTGAGTGTTTAGTTGGTGTTGAGTGCGCTCCGGTGTGTGTTGAGTCGGTGTTGAGTGAGTGTTTAGTTGGTGTTGAGTGCGCTCCGGTGTGTGTTGAGTCGGTGTTGAGTGAGTGTTTAGTTGGTGTTGAGTGCGCTCCGGTGTGTGTTGAGTCGGTGTTGAGTGAGTGTTTAGTTGGTGTTGAGTGCGCTCCGGTGTGTGTTGAGTCGGTGTTTAGTTGGTGTTGAGTGTGTGTTGAGTCGGTGTTTAGTCGGTGTTGAGTCAGTGTTGAGCCGCTGTTGAGCGTGCTCCGGTGTGTGTTTAGTCGGTGTTGAGTGAGTGTTTAGTTGGTGTTGAGTGCGCTCCGGTGTGTGTTGAGTCGGTGTTTAGTCGGTGTTGAGTGAGTGTTGAGTCGGTGTTGAGTGCGCTCCAGTGTGTGTTGAGTCGGTGTTGAGTGAGTGTTTAGTTGGTGTTGAGTGTGTTTAGTCGGTGTTGAGTGTGTGTTGAGTCGGTGTTGAGTGCGCTCCGGTGTGTGTTGAGTCGGTGTTGAGTGAGTGTTTAGTTGGTGTTGAGTGCGCTCCGGTGTGTGTTGAGTCGGTGTTGAGTGAGTGTTTAGTTGGTGTTGAGTGCGCTCCGGTGTGTGTTGAGTCGGTGTTGAGTGAGTGTTTAGTTGGTGTTGAGTGCGCTCCGGTGTGTGTTGAGTCGGTGTTTAGTTGGTGTTGAGTGTGTGTTGAGTCGGTGTTTAGTCGGTGTTGAGTCAGTGTTGAGCCGCTGTTGAGCGTGCTCCGGTGTGTGTTGAGTCGGTGTTGAGTCGGTGTTAAGTCGGTGTTGAGTGTGCTCCGGTGTGTGTTGAGTCGGTGTTGAGTGCGCTCCGGTGTGTGTTGAGTCGGTGTTGAGTGCGCTCCGGTGTGTGTTGAGTCGGTGTTGAGTGAGTGTTTAGTTGGTGTTGAGTGTGTGTTTAGTTGGTGTTGAGTGAGTGTTTAGTTGGTGTTGAGTGCCCTCCGGTGTGTGTTGAGTCGGTGTTGAGTGAGTGTTTAGTTGGTGTTGAGTGAGTGTTTAGTTGGTGTTGAGTGCGCTCCGGTGTGTGTTGAGTCGGTGTTGAGTGCGCTCCGGTGTGTGTTGAGTCAGTGTTGAGTGAGTGTTTAGTTGGTGTTGAGTGAGTGTTTAGTTGGTGTTGAGTGCGCTCCGGTGTGTGTTGAGTCGGTGTTTAGTCGGTGTTGAGTGTGTGTTGAGTCGGTGTTGAGTGCGCTCCGGTGTGTGTTGAGTCGGTGTTGAGTGAGTGTTTAGTTGGTGTTGAGTGCGCTCCGGTGTGTGTTGAGTCGGTGTTGAGTGAGTGTTTAGTTGGTGTTGAGTGCGCTCCGGTGTGTGTTGAGTCGGTGTTGGGTGAGTGTTTAGTTGGTGTTGAGTGCGCTCCGGTGTGTGTTTAGTTGGTGTTGAGTGTGTGTTTAGTCGGTGTTGAGTGAGTGTTTAGTTGGTGTTGAGTGCGCTCCGGTGTGTGTTGAGTCGGTGTTGAGTGAGTGTTTAGTCGGTGTTGAGTGCGCTCCGGTGTGTGTTTAGTTGGTGTTGAGTGTGTGTTTAGTCGGTGTTGAGTGAGTGTTTAGTTGGTGTTGAGTGCGCTCCGGTGTGTGTTGAGTCGGTGTTGAGTGTGTGTTGAGTCGGTGTTGAGTGAGTGTTTAGTTGGTGTTGAGTGCGCTCCGGTGTGTGTTGAGTCGGTGTTGAGTGAGTGTTTAGTTGGTGTTGAGTGCGCTCCGGTGTGTGTTGAGTCGGTGTTGAGTGAGTGTTTAGTTGGTGTTGAGTGCGCTCCGGTGTGTGTTGAGTCGGTGTTGAGTGAGTGTTTAGTTGGTGTTGAGTGCGCTCCGGTGTGTGTTGAGTCGGTGTTTAGTTGGTGTTGAGTGTGTGTTGAGTCGGTGTTTAGTCGGTGTTGAGTCAGTGTTGAGCCGCTGTTGAGCGTGCTCCGGTGTGTGTTTAGTCGGTGTTGAGTGAGTGTTTAGTTGGTGTTGAGTGCGCTCCGGTGTGTGTTGAGTCGGTGTTTAGTCGGTGTTGAGTGAGTGTTGAGTCGGTGTTGAGTGCGCTCCAGTGTGTGTTGAGTCGGTGTTGAGTGAGTGTTTAGTTGGTGTTGAGTGTGTGTTTAGTCGGTGTTGAGTGTGTGTTGAGTCGGTGTTGAGTGCGCTCCGGTGTGTGTTGAGTCGGTGTTGAGTGAGTGTTTAGTTGGTGTTGAGTGCGCTCCGGTGTGTGTTGAGTCGGTGTTGAGTGAGTGTTTAGTTGGTGTTGAGTGCGCTCCGGTGTGTGTTGAGTCGGTGTTGAGTGAGTGTTTAGTTGGTGTTGAGTGCGCTCCGGTGTGTGTTGAGTCGGTGTTTAGTTGGTGTTGAGTGTGTGTTGAGTCGGTGTTTAGTCGGTGTTGAGTCAGTGTTGAGCCGCTGTTGAGCGTGCTCCGGTGTGTGTTGAGTCGGTGTTGAGTCGGTGTTAAGTCGGTGTTGAGTGTGCTCCGGTGTGTGTTGAGTCGGTGTTGAGTGCGCTCCGGTGTGTGTTGAGTCGGTGTTGAGTGCGCTCCGGTGTGTGTT
The DNA here is from genome assembly GCA_022829085.1 of Abramis brama. Lineage (NCBI taxonomy): Eukaryota > Metazoa > Chordata > Actinopteri > Cypriniformes > Leuciscidae > Abramis > Abramis brama. Next base: position 46,052,040 of record CM040773.1, on the reverse strand, counting down.
GAGTCGGTGTTGAGTGCGCTCCGGTGTGTGTTGAGTCGGTGTTGAGTGCGCTCCGGTGTGTGTTGAGTCGGTGTTGAGTGAGTGTTGAGTTGGTGTTGAGTGCGCTCTGGTGTGTGCTGAGTCGGTGTTGAGTGTGTGTTGAGTTGGTGTTGAGTGTGCTCCGGTGTGTACGGCTGCAGTGCCGGCTCTGACCTCTCGGTGGCGCTCTTCATCTCGCAGACGTGCCTGCGCAGACCCACCACCTGCCTCCAGAGTGCCAGCAGACGGCTGTGCTCGCTGCTGAAGTAGCTGTGGAAAGACTAAACAAACACATGTGTTAAACCCTGCAGCTTCCCGTGCATTACAGTGATGCGTACAGCCACAGCCACAGCCACACCCACCTCCTCCTCTCTCCTCCAATCACACTCCCTCTGCTCCAGCTCCTCCCTCGCTCTGGTCCAATCAGCAGTGAGTCTGCGGATGTCCTGGCTGAGCGCCTCGTTGGCCAGTCCGGCCTGTTCCAGCTGCTCTCGCAGCATAGCGTTGACCGCAGATAGACCGCTGCTCCTGCACACACACAAACACGTTAAGCACACGCAAACACGTTAAGCACACACACAAGCAAACACGTTAAGCACACACAAACACGTTAAGAACACGCACACACGTTAAGAACACACACATGCAAACACGTTAAGAACACACAAACACGTTAAACGCGCAAACATGTTAAGCACATGCGAACTCGTTCAGAACACACAAACACGTTCAGCACATGCACACACGTTAAGCACACGAGAACACGTTCAGCACATGCAAACACGTTCAGCACACACAAACACGTTAAGCACGCGCAAACACGTTAAGCACATGCAAACACGTTCAGCACACGCACACAGGTTAAGCACACGCAAACACGTTAAGCACACGCGAACACGTTCAGCACACACACACGTTAAGCACACGCAAACACGTTAAGTACACGCAAACACGTTAAGCACACGCAAACACGTTAAGCACGCGCAAACACGTTCAGCACACACAAACACGTTAAGCACGCGCAAACACGTTCAGCACACGCAAACACGTTCAGCACACACAAACACGTTAAGCACGCGCAAACACGTTCAGCACGCGCAAACACGTTCAGCACATGCAAACACGTTAAGCACACACACATGTTCAACACGCAAACACGTTAAGCACGCGCAAACACGTTCAGCACACGCAAACACGTTCAGCACACGCAAACACGTTAAGCACACGCAAACACGTTAAGCACACACAAACACGTTAAGCACACACACACATGTTCAACACACGCAAACACGTTAAGCACGCGCACACAGGTTAAGCACACGCAAACACGCACATGCAGACATGTTAAGCACACGTATGTGTGTGTATGTGTGTGTGTATATCATGACAGATGAGAGTGTTCATTGAGTGTGAGACCTCTGCTGTTCCTCCTCCAGCCTGATGAGGGCGCTCTCCATCTCACTGCTGGGCTCCTCGTCATCATGACCGTTACTGCCGTCACACCGGCCCTGCAGACACAACAATGGTCACAACCAGGGGTCGCCTCACACTTAACATTTTTACTGTTAAAACAGGTCAGTTAAAGAAAAAACGGCTTCTTTTAACTTGAGTGGTGTGTCTATAGAACGTTGCAACTGTTAACAACATCTGTCTAGGGTCGTAAGATTTTTAATGTTTTTAAAAGAAGTCTCTTCTGCTCACCAAGGCTGCATTTATTTGATTAAAAAATATAATAACAAAAAAACTGTAATATTGTGAAATATTATTAGAATGTAAATCAGCTGTTTTCTATGTAAATATATTTCTATAAAATGTAATTTATTCCTGTGATGAAAGCTGAATTTTCAGCATCATTACTCCAGTCTGATGTCACATGATCAATCAAAAAAAAAAATACACATTACTATATATTCACATAGAAAACAGCTGATTTACATTCTAATAATATTTCACAATATTTCTGTTTTTTATGTATTTTTAATCAATTGAATACAGCCTTGGTGAGCAGAAGAGACTTCTTTTAAAAACGTAAAAGATTTAACGATCCCTAACGTTTGAACGGCTGTGTACATTGCGATGAAAAAACTACAGATTTTTTGTACTGTAAATTTGAAAAAAATGAAATAGATTTAATTTTTTTTTTTTTATATTCTAATTTGGGCAGAAAACTGCAAGGAGACCTTAAAGTGTCTATTCGGCTGCATCACAAATCTGGTGAAATGCTGTGAACGTGTCCCTACAAGACGCACTCAGTGCCGCGCTTCACTCTGAAACACACAGCGCTTTTACACTAGCACAGATGTTATTCAGCCTGTGTGTCTGAGGTACAGTGAGGTATTATGGGATGTATTTATTCAATGTATTTATTGGATGTACAGTGAGGTATTATGGGATGTACTGACAGCAGACTTCTCCAGCAGCATCTGTTCCAGATCTCCACACTTCTTCTTATACTGCAGAACCTGCAAACACACAACGTAAGAGGAGTGTTTTCAGAGAGGAAACCGGCGGAGTGTATGTTTTAATGATCGCGTGTTGTGTTGTACCTTGGCCTGTAGTTTCTGCACGAGCTGCGCTTGTCTCTGCTGCCCCTCCTGGTACGCCGTGAGTTTGCGTTTATACGCCGCCTGCTCCTCGTCCAGCCGTCTGCGCAGATCCACGTTCTGCTGCGCTAGACTGAGCGACTCAGGAGAACCCGGATCCTCCGACTCCATCCTCAGCGCCTGCTCCAGCTGCACACAATCAGGAGGAGAGAGCCTTAGCAACCTCACAGGAGACCCTAGCAACCACACAGAAGAGCCTAGCAACCGCACAGCAGACCCTAGCAACCGCACAGAAGAGCCTACCAACCACACAGGAGACCCTAGCAACCGCACAGGAGACGCTAGCAACCATACAGGAGACCCTAGCAACCGCACAGAAGAGCCTACCAACCACACAGAAGACCCTAGCAACCGCACAGGACACCCTAGAAACCACACAGAAGAGCCTAACAACCGCACAGGAGACCCTAGAAACCGTACAGAAGAGCCTAGCAACCGTACAGGAGACCCTAGCAACCGCACAGAAGACCCTAGCAACCACAAAGAAGACACTAGCAACCGCACAGAAGAGCCTACCAACCACACAGAAGACCCTAGCAACCGCACAGGACACCCTAGAAACCACACAGAAGAGCCTAACAACCGCACAGGAGACCCTAGCAACCGTACAGAAGAGCCTAGCAACCGTACAGGAGACCCTAGCAACCGCACAGAAGACCCTAGCAACCACAAAGAAGACACTAGCAACCGCACAGAAGAGCCTTCCAACCACACAGAAGAGCCTACCAACCGCACAGGAGACCCTAGCAACCGCACAGGAGACCCTAGCAACCGTACAGAAGAGCCTAGCAATCGTACAGGAGACCCTAGCAACCGCACAGAAGACACTAGCAACCGCACAGAAGAGCCTACCAACCACACAGAAGAGCCTACCAACCACACAGGAGACCCTAGCAACCGCACAGGAGACCCTAGCAACCGTACAGAAGAGCCTAGCAACCGTACAGGAGACCCTAGCAACCGCACAGAAGACCCTAGCAACCACAAAGAAGACACTAGCAACCGCACAGAAGACCCTAGCAACCACACAGAAGACACTAGCAACCACACAGAAGAGCCTACCAACCACACAGGAGACCCTAGCAGTACAGCTATAGTACAGCTGTAACATTATTTTTATGGCTTAGTTTCTTCATTTTCAAACGCTAAACAGTCAAGCTTTTTTTGGGCAGAAAACCTTCTCTTTCAGTTTATGAGCGCTGCTCGAGTTCGTGGAAGATTATCGCTGTGTGTTGCGCTTTCAAATTCATGTTATAAGCGACTCAAACTCAGAGTTGTAAAATACGCTAACATAAAACAATTCCACGTTATAAGCGAATGACGAGCCGCTGGCGTGAAAACGGACACAGCCGCCGTGCTTCGCTCTGAAACACACACCGCTTCTACACTAGTGAAGCTTTTACACTAGTAAAGCGCAGCCTTTTGTTCTTCCGATCGGATTCTACGCTCGCATGTGGAAGAACGAAGTGCTGCTAACTCTGAAACACACAGGACATTTATTTATCTATATATCTTCGCGATTTGATAGTTGCGGATTGTGCAACAGTCGAAACTACCTAGATCGCCCTAGCAACCATAAAACAACGCCCTGGCAACCTACATCGCAGGTAAACACGGCTCACGTTCAAACGGCCTGAATAAATCACAAACGTCCTGATGGGCCCCAGAATCAAAGAGCCTGTTTACAGTCGCCATGGCAACATGCCATTCCACTCCCCGTTACCACGGAGACGGGTGAACCTCGCTGAGATGTGGACAAAAGACAGAGTGTGTGTGTGTGTGTGTTCTCACTGGAGACAGAGTGTAATGGTAAATACAGCACTGGCCATGAACCGTTTCAGGTTCTCTAAAGTTTAGAGACTATAAGATCTAGAACTGAAACCGGCTCTTCGATGGCGTTAACTGTGAGTGTGTGTGTGTGTGTGTGTTTCTCACTCTCTCGCTGATGGCGCTGTATTTGATGGCCAGTTCATCTCGTTCTGCTCGACTGTGAGCCAGAAGATCCTCCACACGACTCAGTTCTGCCTGAAGAACCCGGTTCTCCTCTGGGAACAACAGACCAGACGACATGCCTCCAGCTGTGTGTGTGTGTGTGTGTGTGAGAGAGAGAGAGACAGAATGCTAACAGGATCAAAGTTATGAACAAACATTCTTCCAGTAACGTTAATAGAACGTTTGTTCAAAGTTATCTGGACGTTCTCAAAACTTTAGAACAAAAACATTAGGCTATTTATACATCGTTTTTATGGAACGTTATGGTTGGATGTTCGTCTAACGTTTTTTAAATGTAACTACTTTCATAACCTCCAGAGAACATTAAAAAGTAACGTTTCCATAATGTCTGAAGAATGATATAAAGGAACGTTCCCTTAACGTTCGCATAACCAAGAAAAAACGTTTTAATTTTTTTTTTTAAAAACTGGATGTTTCAGAACGTTCAGAGAACATTCAAAAGTAACGTTCCCATAATGTTTGAGGAATGATAAACGAATAACGGCATAAGAAATAATATCTATAATTTTTTTAACTGGATGTTTAGAACGTTCAGAGAACATTCCGAAATAACGGAACGGAACGCTAGATCGAGTCTCACCGCTCTCGCTCAGGTTTCGGGACACGATCTCGCGCACGCGGGCGGGTAACCGCGACTGAGGCTCATCTGGAGAACATCCTCGAACCCTCAGATTCTTCTCTTCACACAGAACACTCTCCTCCAACCTCTGAAACACACAAACACAACCATATTATACGTACGTGTGTGTGTGTGTGTCAGTAGCAGATGGTCTCAGTGGTGATCTGTTGTATATTTAGATCAGATCAGAACACACACCTGCGGCGCCGCCAGAACTAAACCAGAACACACATTTAATAATTCACATTTATTCATTTAACTGACGCTTTTATCCAAAGAGACTCACAAATAACCAGCGATCCATAAAGTAATTCCGATCACGCGATAATAAATGAAGAAATAAAGAAGTAACTGAACTACACCTGAATCACCGCCTCGAGTTTGGACTCGTTCGGGTCTTCAGAACCGCTCATGATGAAGTTACGATTAGATTCATTACAATCGGATACAAATCTATCTTAGAATCGATAAACCGGATAAACGATAAATCTCTCGCCGTTAGAGAGAATGATCACGTGTCTCGCAGAAATACACTTCATAAACGAATCCAGATAATAATCCAGTTATCCCGACCCTTCCCGAACAGACCCGCGAACACACTGAGGAGAGAGAGAGACAGAGTGTGTGTGGAGTGAGAGATAGAGTGTGTGTGGAGTGTGAGAGAGAGAGAGAGAGAGAGGGCTTTAATAAGATTGAGTGAGATTATACATGCAGCTCAAGCGGATTCAAAAGAGAAACTGAAACAGCGACAATAAACTAACTAATAAAAGGTGATAAACTTATTTTTTATTGGTGACGTTTAACGTACTACTGTAATTTAACATGTTTGCACTAATACCCATCACCATGACAACAACCCATCAACACACGGACAACCGTCTACAGAAATCCAGTCAGATTGATTATTAACTGAGGAATAACTTAAAAAGAGCCACTAAGTTTATATTTAATATGCAAGGTGTTAATTCGTCAAATTAATGTTTTTTAAGTTATTGTATTTTTTGAGTATGTCTTAAATCAAAGCGATATGTGATTGTGAATGCGGCTCGTGCGCGCGCACCCCCTGAGGCGGGTTTGGGAACTACAGCGTTTAAATCTCTGACAGGAACTACAAACTCCTTCACATTCACGGCACGATATCAAAAATACAGCTGCTTTTATAATCAGCAGGTTTTCATATTGTAATCCACCACATATATTCTATGTTTATATGGGATTATTCAGATCGATCGACTCTCAAAAAAACCTCAAACTCTCCGTATGTACTTTATAGTCAAGAGATGCAGTGACGCGACGCTGGACAGTTAAATGAATATATTCATATTCAATGAGTTTATGAACACATTATGTTTATTCACTCATGACAAATGATCGGATTACATTTATTAATATTTCACTCACTCATTCATTCGCGAACGCGTTCAACACCAATCGCACGAACACGGAGAAAATCACGCGTGATCTTACCGGTAACGTAAAACTGCATTAAATCCACATTAAAACCGCTTTAAACTCGGAATGAAAGTGTTTGTGTGGTAATGTGTTTGTGTTTATGTGTGATGCTCAGTCTGGACTCTTTCCGGGGTCACACTCACTTCCCGCGCACATAAAAGACCCCAAATCACTGCTGATTTTACATACAGAAAAGGACTGCATACAGATAGTTCTGTGTAAAATGACACTTACAAGTACGAACAGATGAATATAAAGACATCTGACTCGATACATTAATTCAAATCTATTCAGATTAATTCATATTTAATAGAGTAAACAACTTGCGTACAAACTCACCTGGCGAATCAGCAGCTCTCATTCACACACCTGAAACTACAACAAAACAATAGCTATGGAAACCATCACACTCATATTTATTTATCTATGTAAATTAGCACATATCATACAGATAGTTTGATAATTAATTATAACTATTAATTTTTACTTGAGGGCATCACTTATTTTGAATTATTAAGTTTAAGGAATCAGTACATTCAGTATTACCGCAAAAAATATATGACACTGCATATCAGGAAACGGTTTATTCATATATAAACCATCATTTGTACATTCTACATGCGTTTCATAAAGGCACTTGAAGGAAAGATTCAGACTTTTATAATTACTGACAATATCAAGAATAAAACTGTAGTCACCAGGAAATAAAGCAAATAAAGTCTGGGGTTAGTTTAAAATGTATACGGTGAAAAATCATCCGCTTATAAACACATAAAATAAGCTCTTCAAATCCTGATCCGAGTGAAAATAGCAGTTTGAGTCAGACAGATCACATGACGCACATATAAAACACATGAACTAAAAGAAAGAAAATCTCACCGACAACCAACTAAACAGAGCAGATCGAAAGCTTTAAAGCTGAAGTGTGTCATTCGTTTGGATCTTCAAATACAAACAGACTAATGCCGAGTCACTATGAGGAAGTCACTACTTCATGAACTTCCTGTAAACACTTTGACTCTCTTTATTGCTTTGTCCTATCAACTTCTGGCTCAGCCAATGATGCGAGTTTATGGGCGGGGCCACCTGATTAACGACCAATGGCTGATGGGGGCGAGTAATCAGGAAACCTGTTTGAAAACAGTTATTATGACACACTTCAGCTTTAACATCAAGCCAAGACAGCGGTAAACGAGACATGATACTGACATTCATCACATTAACTGAAGCCACGTGTGAATAACTAACGAGAAACGTGTTTCAAACTCGACAGCGGCTGGAATGCAGCGAATATCAGCGACCGCAGGCCGATTGCATAGAAAATATCCGTGGAAAAACAGCGTCCATGTGTCATCACATTCTCACGATCCCTTTCCAAAGATGCTAGAACTGCACCCATTCCGACCGCGTGTCCTGCGTGGACCTGTCGAACACACATCAGAGAGTGAGACACCTGCAGGCAGACAGACAGACAGACAGACAGATAGATAGACAGACAGAAAGTCAGAGATAGACAGACAGACAGCAGAAAGACAGACAGACAGTTAGACAGACAGATAGATAGATAGATAGATAGATAGATAGAGATAGACAGTCAGTCAGTCAGACAGATAGATAGATAGACAGACAGTTAGATAGATAGATAGATAGATAGACAGACAGTTAGATAGACAGACAGACAGTCAGATAGACAGAAAGACAGTTAGATAGATAGACAGACAGTTAGATAGATAGACAGACAGTTAGATAGACAGGTAGTTAGCTAGACAGACAGATAGACAGTTAGATAGACAGAAAGACAGTTAGATAGATAGACAGACAGACAGACAGTTAGATAGATAGACAGACAGT
>CM040773.1:45975984-46040984 GCA_022829085.1 Abramis brama | reverse complement strand
AAGAGACAGGTCATGACATCAGAGACGACTCATGACATCAGAGACGGGTCAATGACATCAGAGACGACTCGTGACATCAGAGACAGGTCAATGACATCAGAGACGACTCGTGACATCAGAGACGGGTCAATGACATCAGAGACGACTCGTGACATCAGAGACGGGTCAATGACATCAGAGACGACTCGTGACATCAGAGACAGGTCAATGACATCAGAGACGACTCATGACATCAGAGACGGGTCATGACATCAGAGATGACTCATGACATCAGAGACGGGTCAATGACATCAGAGATGACTCGTGACATCAGAGACAGGTCAATGACATCAGAGACGACTCATGACATCAGAGACGACTCGTGATATCAGAGACAGGTCAATGACATCAGAGACGACTCATGACATCAGAGATGGGTCATGACATCAGAGACGACTCATGACATCAGAGACGGGTCAATGACATCAGAGACGACTCATGACATCAGAGACGGGTCAATGACATCAGAGACGACTCATGACATCAGAGACGGGACAATGACATCAGAGACGGGTCAATGACATCAGAGACGGGTCATGACATCAGAGACAAGACGACTCGTGACATCAGAGACGGGTCATGACATCAGAGACGGGTCATGACATCAGAGACAAGACGACTCGTGACATCAGAGACGGGTCATGACATCAGAGACGGGTCAATGACATCAGAGACGACTCATGACATCAGAGACGGGTCAATGACATCAGAGACGGGTCATGACATCAGAGACGACTCGTGACATCAGAGGTCAAAGGTCAGACTGAACGACTCACTTGAAATGATCCTGAAGCGCCACGTTGAAATCGAAGGAATCCCCGCGGTCGGCGAAACCGAGGCCGATGAATGCGTGACGCCCTGAGAGTCACAAAACACACTCGTTTATCATCACATGGAGAATGTACATTATATACATTTATGCATGTTTTTCACACACACCGTTTCCATCCTCGATCCTGACGACGAAGTATCGGCTGGAGTCGGTGACGGCCTCGACTGCACTGCCCGGATACTGATCCACCGGAGCCTGAGCGAACAGCTCACCTGATCACATGACACACACGTGTGTGAGTGTGTGTGTGTGTGTGTGTGTGTGTGTGTGTGAGAGTGTGTGTGTGTGTGTGTACCTGTGTTTTTGTCCTCTAGTTTGATGAAGACTGCTGTTCCTTTAGCTGTGATCTTCATGCGTCCGGTCCACGCCGGCTCGTCCAGCTTCCAGTCCGCGGCCCTGAAACAACATTAAACAACATTATTACACGGCTCTGTGGAATACTTGATTCTGATTGGTCAATCGCACCGTATGTTATTCCCAGATAACAACCTCTGAGAACAGAAACACAGGCTCATCCGCGTCACTGAACGCTACACACTCGCTAGGAACGTCTTTTCCTCATGGAAGTTTTGCTTTTGTCAAGGTAAATATTAAAACTCAGTCTTTATTAAAATTATGCCATCCAGTATCGTGGACTCGCTCTCTCTCGTTTCAGACAAACCAGAGCCTCTGGAGCCTGGCCACTCCCTATGAAGTCCTATTGTACCGAATGTTGGTTGTAGTTCCACCAGAGTTCCACTGGGGGCGATCGCCCATGAGTGCAGAATGAATGTGAGTCTATGGGGCTAGACGGTCGAAAGTTGAATGAACGAGTACTTATGTCCTTTCGATTTCTTACAGGTTGAGTTGTTGTTGCCCATAACACGCTAGCATTCTGCTAATGAACGCTGATTGGTCAGTGAAGGACTGATTGCGACCAGAGATACCGCTTGATGACATCGTGGCATCTGAAGCGGGACCAGAAACAAACAAAACAAAAACTCTTCTAGCACGTGTGTTTCCCTGTGTCGGCTGTGTTGTGTGTTTCCCTGTGTCAGCTGTGTTGTGTGTTTGCCTGTTTCGGCTGTGTTGTGTGTTTGCCTGTGTCGGCTGTGTTGTGTGTTTGCCTGTGTCGGCTGTGTTGTGTGTTTGCCTGTGTCGGCTGTGTTGTGTGTTTGCCTGTGTCAGCTGTGTTGTGTGTTTCCCTGTGTCAGCTGTGTTGTCGACGCCTCGAGAGGAAAGAAAGTGCAGAGCGCGAAAGTGACTGAAGGATTGCCGTAAAGCAGTATCTCTGGTCGTACGATGTGTATGACGTCATTGACATTTTAAAAGACTTTTTAAAGCAAATAAGTGACTCTAAAAAATCTAACACACAGCAATGTGTAATTTCTTTGCATCTCCTTTCGAATACAACATTCAAATTACTAGACAAAAAATTATATCCTGAGTAAAGTGGATTTTGAGGGGTATAGCGCCATAGACCTCCATTCATTCTGCACTCGCCTGTGAGCGCCCTCATGTGGAGCCAGAGTGGAACTGCACTCGGCCTGTGAGCGCCCTCATGTGGAGCCAGAGTGGAACTGCACTCGGCCTGTGAGCGCCCTCATGTGGAGCCAGAGTGGAACTGCACTCGGCCTGTGAGCGCCCTCATGTGGAGCCAGAGTGGAACTGCAACCAGTTCAGAAGCCGGAAGTTTACTGAGAGTGGAAGTTCTCCCCTTATTAGACATTCTCTGGACAAATGCAGCGGCGGCCATTTTGTGACTATTGTTTTGTTCACTGTTGGATTATAAGATACAAACAGGCACGATTTTAAAATATCTCTTATCTCCATAATCATTAATGTGGTGAAATGCTGTGTAATAAGTGTTATGACTGTCGTATCTCTGAAATGTCCGTCTAGTTTGATCTCGCCGCTGAAACTGCTCTCTCCGCGAAGCTTTGCATTTAAAGAGCCAATAACATATTTCAACTCAGACTGTCTAATTATTTACTGATGTACAAGTGTCCGTGTAATAAGCGGATAATGTAGATCCAGCCGGTTATCATCTCAGAATAAACCCCTCCAGGTGTGTGTGTGTGTGTGTTATCTCAGAATAAACCCCTTCAGGCTGATGAAGACCTGATCCTGATCACCCGGTCGGGTTTATTCTGAGATAACAACCGTTATGTACATTATCACTTACTTATTCACCATTGAACTCACCATTAAACTCACAATCAATACTGCAGCATTTGTTCTAAACGATTTATTAGTGTGTTAAATTGATGTTCCTGGTTATCTTATATCCTATATCAATATCGCTTTAATAATCTTGAATCAGAATAAGTTCCTCTTGCGGCATCTCATCTCTTCTCTGATGACAAGGGCGGGGCAACCTGCCACTCACATGAGATCAGCCAATAGCAAACCACAACCATCCAACCAGCCAATCAATTCCCCACAGACACAATCAAGCCCCGCCCACATTTAGTCTTGTTCCTGAGAAGTTTCACTCACAATAGAGAAGAAAAATCGAGCACAACTTCTCTTTCATGACATCTTTAAGAATGTCAATAACCATATAATAATTCAGCTGCACACAAACATGGCGTTTATTCTCCTATATCAGTGTTTGATACAGTAGTGTGACGAAAATTCATGTTTCCCTCACTAATATTCAAGTTTCTGTTGTTGACAGCAGTTGTTCTGACGCATTATTGATCTGATCACGTGATCGACGAATAACAAACACCAACTCATCACACACCGGATTAATAATGTGTGTGTTTATTGAGGTAGGAACTCGAAGTGAGACCAGTGTCACATGATCAGTGTTTAACTCGTGATTAAACTAGTTAAAGTAGTGCCGCGGACTGTTGCGGGGTCTCACCGGTATCCGCGGTTGGAGCTTCTGGGTGGGATTCGGTAAACATGAACCTCTGGCTTCACACACACCACCGACTCATACAGTGCGCTAGTGTCCGCCATCATCGCTGCAACACCACCGACACATCACTGCACTTCCGCTTCCGCCCGCAGCCGATACAGAATAAAAGCCCCCCTACTCAACAACATCCGGTTCACACTGTGATGGCTCATATTTCATGTGAGGTGACAGTTTAATGACCGCTGAATATAAACACATTATCATGAGAAAGGTGCGGAATAATAATCGATATGTTCTGCTCTTTTCCGGGTTTTTATCTCTGGAATGACTGTTAATGGACTGGTGTTGGTTAACATTTTGAAATTGGAAATGAATGTTTAATCACACGTACACAAAAAATCATTTAAACTAAACAATCTTGAAATATTATCCCATAAATTAGCATCTACTGTAAACAGGTTTAACTGCGAATACTGATTTATCTTGTGTATTTATTGAATTACAAAAACATTGTTTAATTCTGCTCATTTATTCACATCATGCCGTTTTCAAACAAAATGTGTGTGTGTGAGTGAGTGAGTGAGTGTGTGTGTGTGTGTGTGAGAGTGAGTGTGTGTTTATTTCTAAACAATGTATGATATGTTACAATCAAACATCTCAATTTAAAACAATGAAATATGAAAATGTTTAATACTTTTAGACTTTAAGTGAAGTTGTTGGGCTTAACGTTGATATTGGGTGACATTTATGATCATTAAACATACTTGATATTAAATTCAAGTAACTTTATTAATCAAAATTAAGAAAAGTGTATTTTAATAATAAATAGAATGAACATCACTGTTGTGTCTCATTTTAAGAAACTTTTCATAGTTACGAGAGCATCAAGACTCCAAACACAGTGATATTTCATGAAGAACATCTTGATTTGTCCTCCATCAGTTTAATGTCACACACACACTGAATACAGCAGCAGATCGACTCTCTGGCCTTCAGACGCCAGCTAAACATCAGAGATTACCCAGCATGCCTTGTTTCTAAAACAGACACTGTTACCCGGTACACAAAGATTGGTCTAAAAAATGCAAATCCCCCCCTCCGGTGACAGGAAGACCCCTACAAAACTAACACACACAAACCCTGTGAAACACACACAGCAAGCAGAAACACTGAGAACATGAGGATAAGTGTGTGTGTGTGTGTGTGTGTGTGTGTGTGTGTGTCAGAGTCTGCGGGGGCTCGGGTGGCCGTTGTGGTAGAGCTTCTGCTTGACGTGAACCACGTTATTCCCGGTGTCCTCTGGCGTGCGGCGCGTCTGCAAGCGTCTACGCAGCTCCCTCAGGTTACACACACGACACACCCAACGCCACGAGTGCCACAGCTCACCGTCAGCACCTGAAACACACACACACACACCTGCGGTCAGTCTCTCAGCAGGACACACACACACAGACTTATGCTCACACACACAAATTATAAACTAGGTCAGCCTGAACCGGGAACACTTCTTATAACACCTGATGTACTCGTTACATCATAAGAAGAATGGCATCTACGCTAATGTTAGTCTTTCTGCTTATTCTGAGGTTTACTGTAATCAGCCGGATCTGGGCCGTATCCAGATCAGATGGAGGACCTGTGCCTAGACACGACCACAACGCATAATGTGGTCAGCCGGATCCGGGCCGTATCCAGATCAAATGGAGGACCTGCGCCTAGACACGACCACAACGCATGATGTAGTCAGCCGGATCCGGCCCGTATCCAGATCAGATGGAGGACCTGCGCCTAGACACGACCACAACGCATGATGTAGTCAGCCGGATCCGGCCCGTATCCAGATCAGATGGAGGACCTGCGCCTAGACACGACCACAACGCATAATGTAGTCAGCCGGATCCAGGCCGTATCCAGATCAGATGGAGGACCTGCGCCTAGACACGACCACAACGCATGATGTAGTCAGCCGGATCTGGCCCGTATCCAGATCAGATGGAGGACCTGCGCCTAGACACGACCACAACGCATGATGTAGTCAGCCGGATCCGGGCCGTATTCAGATCAGATGGAGGACCTGCGCCTAGACACGACCACAACGCATGATGTAGTCAGCCAGATCCGGCCCGTATCCAGATCAGATGGAGGACCTGCACCTAGACACGACCACAACGCATGATATAGTCAGCCGGATCCGGGCCGTATCCAGATCAGATGGTGGACCTGCGCCTAGACACGACCACAACGCATGATGTAGTCAGCCGGATCCCGGCCGTATGCAGATCAGATGGAGGACCTGCGCCTAGACACGACCACAACGCATAATGTAGTCAGCCGGATCCGGGCCGTATCCAGATCAAATGGAGGACCTGCGCCTAGACACGACCACAACGCATGATGTAGTCAGCCGGATCCGGCCCGTATCCAGATCAAATGGAGGACCTGCGCCTAGACACGACCACAACACATGATGTAGTCAGCCGGATCCGGGCCGTATCCAGATCAGATGGTGGACCTGCGCCTAGACACGACCACAACGCATGATGTAGTCAGCCGGATCCGGGCCGTATGCAGATCAGATGGAGGACCTGCGCCTAGACACGACCACAACGCATGATGTAGTCAGCCGGATCCGGGCCGTATCCAGATCAGATGGAGGACCTGCGCCCAGACACGACCACAAGGCATGATGTAGTCAGCCGGATCCGGGCCGTATTCAGATCAGATGGAGGACATGCGCCCAGACACGACCACAACGCATGATGTAGTCAGCCGGATCCGGGCCGTATCCAGATCAGATGGTGGACCTGCGCCTAGACACGACCACAACGCATGATGTAGTCAGCCGGATCCGGGCCGTATGCAGATCAGATGGAGGACCTGCGCCTAGACACGACCACAACGCATGATGTAGTCAGCCGGATCCGGGCCGTATCCAGATCAGATGGAGGACCTGCGCCCAGACACGACCACAAGGCATGATGTAGTCAGCCGGATCCGGGCCGTATCCAGATCAGATGGAGGACCTGCGCCCAGACACGACCACAACGCATGATGTAGTCAGCCGGATCCGGGCCGTATCCAGATCAGATGGAGGACCTGCGCCTAGACACGACCACAACGCATGATGTAGTCAGCCGGATCCGGGCCGTATCTACATCAGATGGTGGACCTGCACCTAGACACGACCACAACGCATGATGTAGTCAGCCGGATCCGGGCCGTATCCAGATCAGATGGAGGACCTGCGCCTAGACACGACCACAACGCATGATGTAGTCAGCCGGATCCGGGCCATATTCAGATCAGATGGTGGACCTGCGCCTAGACACGACCACAACGCATTATGTAGTCAGCCGGATCCGGGCTGTATTCAGATCAGATGGAGGACATGCGCCTAGACACGACCACAACGCATGATGTAGTCAGCCGGATCCGGGCCGTATCCAGATCAGATGGTGGACCTGCGCCTAGACACGACCACAACGCATGATGTAGTCAGCCGGATCCGGGCCGTATGCAGATCAGATGGAGGACCTGCGCCTAGACACGACCACAACGCATGATGTAGTCAGCCGGATCCGGGCCGTATTCAGATCAGATGGAGGACCTGCGCCTAGACACGACCACAACGCATGATGTAGTCAGCCGGATCCGGGCCGTATTCAGATCAGATGGTGGACCTGCGCCTAGACACGACCACAACGCATTATGTAGTCAGCCGGATCCGGGCTGTATTCAGATCAGATGGAGGACATGCGCCTAGACACGACCACAACGCATGATGTAGTCAGCCGGATCCGGGCCGTATCCAGATCAGATGGTGGACCTGCGCCTAGACACGACCACAACGCATGATGTAGTCAGCCGGATCCGGGCCGTATGCAGATCAGATGGAGGACCTGCGCCTAGACACGACCACAACGCATGATGTAGTCAGCCGGATCCGGGCCGTATTCAGATCAGATGGAGGACCTGCGCCTAGACACGACCACAACGCATGATGTAGTCAGCCGGATCCGGGCCGTATTCAGATCAGATGGAGGACATGCGCCTAGACACGACCACAACGCATGATGTAGTCAGCCGGATCCGGGCCGTATCCAGATCAGATGGTGGACCTGCGCCTAGACACGACCACAACGCATGATGTAGTCAGCCGGATCCGGGCCGTATTCAGATCAGATGGAGGACCTGCGCCTAGACACGACCACAACGCATGATGTAGTCAGCCGGATCCGGCCCGTATCCAGATCAGATGGAGGACCTGCGCCTAGACACGACCACAACGCATGATGTAGTCAGCCGGATCCGGGCCGTATTCAGATCAGATGGAGGACATGCGCCTAGACACGACCACAACACATGATGTAGTCAGCCGGATCCGGGCCGTATCCAGATCAGATGGTGGACCTGCGCCTAGACACGACCACAACGCATGATGTAGTCAGCCGGATCCGGGCCGTATGCAGATCAGATGGAGGACCTGCGCCTAGACACGACCACAACGCATGATGTAGTCAGCCGGATCCGGGCCGTATCCAGATCAGATGGAGGACCTGCGCCCAGACACGACCACAAGGCATGATGTAGTCAGCCGGATCCGGGCCGTATTCAGATCAGATGGAGGACATGCGCCCAGACACGACCACAACGCATGATGTAGTCAGCCGGATCCGGGCCGTATCCAGATCAGATGGTGGACCTGCGCCTAGACACGACCACAACGCATGATGTAGTCAGCCGGATCCGGGCCGTATGCAGATCAGATGGAGGACCTGCGCCTAGACACGACCACAACGCATGATGTAGTCAGCCGGATCCGGGCCGTATCCAGATCAGATGGAGGACCTGCGCCCAGACACGACCACAAGGCATGATGTAGTCAGCCGGATCCGGGCCGTATCCAGATCAGATGGAGGACCTGCGCCCAGACACGACCACAACGCATGATGTAGTCAGCCGGATCCGGGCCGTATCCAGATCAGATGGAGGACCTGCGCCTAGACACGACCACAACGCATGATGTAGTCAGCCGGATCCGGGCCGTATCTACATCAGATGGTGGACCTGCACCTAGACACGACCACAACGCATGATGTAGTCAGCCGGATCCGGGCCGTATCCAGATCAGATGGAGGACCTGCGCCTAGACACGACCACAACGCATGATGTAGTCAGCCGGATCCGGGCCATATTCAGATCAGATGGTGGACCTGCGCCTAGACACGACCACAACGCATGATGTAGTCAGCCGGATCCGGGCCGTATGCAGATCAGATGGAGGACCTGCGCCTAGACACGACCACAACGCATAATGTAGTCAGCCGGATCCGGGCCGTATCCAGATCAAATGGAGGACCTGCGCCTAGACACGACCACAACGCATGATGTAGTCAGCCGGATCCGGGCCGTATCCAGATCAGATGGAGGACCTGCGCCCAGACACGACCACAACGCATGATGTAGTCAGCCGGATCCGGGCCGTATCCAGATCAGATGGAGGACCTGCGCCTAGACACGACCACAATGCATGATGTAGTCAGCCGGATCCGGGCCGTATCTACATCAGATGGTGGACCTGCGCCTAGACACGACCACAACGCATGATGTAGTCAGCCGGATCCGGGCCGTATTCAGATCAGATGGTGGACATGCGCCTAGACACGACCACAACGCATGATGTAGTCAGCCGGATCCGGGCCGTATGCAGATCAGATGGAGGACCTGCGCCTAGACACGACCACAACGCATAATGTAGTCAGCCGGATCCGGGCCGTATCCAGATCAAATGGAGGACCTGCGCCTAGACACGACCACAACGCATGATGTAGTCAGCCGGATCTGGGCCGTATCCAGATCAGATGGAGGACCTGCGCCCAGACACGACCACAACGCATGATGTAGTCAGCCGGATCCGGGCCGTATCCAGATCAGATGGAGGACCTGCGCCTAGACACGACCACAATGCATGATGTAGTCAGCCGGATCCGGGCCGTATCTACATCAGATGGTGGACCTGCGCCTAGACACGACCACAACGCATGATGTAGTCAGCCGGATCCGGGCCGTATCCAGATCAGATGGAGGACCTGCGCCTAGACACGACCACAACGCATGATGTAGTCAGCCGGATCTGGCCCGTATCCAGATCAGATGGAGGACCTGCGGCTAGACACGACCACAACGCATGATGTAGTCAGCCGGATCTGGCCCGTATCCAGATCAGATGGAGGACCTGCGCCCAGACACGACCACAACGCATCCCTGAAGTGTCAGCAGAGATTATGTCAACTAGACTCTCCCCTGTGAAGCCCTCATCGACACGACAGCCATCGACACTGATCCTCAACAAACTCGTCTCCATACCGGCATGATGACTCCGATCTTCAACCATACAACACACTCACTCACTCACACACACTCACGCACACTCACCGTAGGCTCTGCTGGTCCTCCAGAAGCGCAGTGCGCAGTGAAGCGCTCCGTCGAGCCACAGCAGGATCCAGCTGATGCAGAAGCCCATCAGGAGCCCGAGCACCAGATCCAGCTCCTGCTTGCTGACGCTGCTGCCGGCCGAGGAGCCGAGCGAGACCGAGGCCTCGTATGGGATCACGTGCTCCACAAGATGCCTGCGGGAGGAGAACATACAACATCATCCTTCTACTAAAAACAGACTCCTACACTGTAAAAAACTCCTCAAAGCTTGCAAAAGGGTGTTTCTGCATAGAAGAGCCATTTTAGGCTCCCCAAAGAGAAAGATATGATCAAACTTAATCATTAGGTTATTTTAATGGAAAACTTTTACTGTCAAGTTACTTTTAACTGTAAATTATAAGATGACGAATGTTTCACTTTCATCTAACAATATTTTACAGTAGAATTGTATGAAATTTCCCATTAGATTATAGCTTTTCACTGTATAGAGTAAGTGAACTTACCGTTAACCAACTAACAGGTCTTTATCGTAGGTCTTTTACCGTTAAAACAGCGATCATTTTCTGCAGCGTACAGTACGAGGATTGAGCTAACAAAAATATGATCCAAGAATGTTTCGCTGATGTTCCTGAATGTCTATTTAAAAAAAAAAAATTTAATATGTTTTTTCTTGGTTATGTGAACATTATGGTTACAAGTTAGATGAACGTTAGATGAACTTCAAACTAAAATGTGTCAGTTAAAAACATGTATAAATAACGTTTTGAGAACATTATTAAAGACCAGATAACTTTGAACAAACGTTCTATTAACATTACTGGAAGAACGTTTGTTCATAACGTTGAGAGAACGTTCCTTGCTCTCTGGGCTGTTATTAAAACGCTTGTTTGTAAAACTTCATCACCATTTAGCATCTTGCCTACTGCCAAGAAACAACCCTATCATCATTACTAGCGCGAAGGCGTCACTTTCCCTTAATTAGGGCGCGTTTACACAACAACAATGTACTAAAAACGGAAAAGTTTTCTCTTTGCGTTTTTCTCGTACAGAAGAAAACATTGTCAAAACGATCCTCGTTCATACGGATCCACGAAAACGATTAAATCGCAGTATTTTGCTGTCAGGCCAGTAGATGGCGATGTCACTCTGTAAAGAAACACAAGCGCCCATAGACTGAACACGTAAGACACGTGCATGACGTCACCATTTTCACAGATTAGCGTTTTTGTAGTTTGCATAGAGACTATAACGCTTTCGTTCTCAGAAACTCGCACTTTGAATCTCATTTTCAAAAGTTTGCGTTTTCAGGCCCACAAAACGCTGTTCTCGTGTAAATGAACGACCAAATCGCATAAAAAGTTTACCGTTTTTAGTTGAAAATTGTGTGTCAACAGGCCCTTAAATGAAAGTAACATTGTGTTGTTACAGAAAATTGACCTAAGCATGAAAGTACTAGTGCGCTCACATTAACGATATTTCAGCGAAATGGTATTATATTTAATGGTATTAAATGGTCAATAGCGTAGCAATGTATGAAGCACTGCTCAATCACAAGTCGATTTGTAGGCAGCTGTCACGCGACTAACATCGGAATTATCGTAAATACTAGTTTCCTTGTTAAAAAACTGGACATGAACACCCTCTCAAGTCAAATTTTAATGTGATACGCTTGTAATCACGACTTCAGAAGGGGGAAGTAGGAAATTTCCTATAGCACGTGAAGGCAGCATAAATCACGTGACCTGACAACAGAGAAATCTTGCGTGGGGAACTTTTCCCGCGAAACTCCCGAACGTTCGGATTCCCATTGGGATGAATGGATTTTCCCCGGGAAATTCCGCTGAGCGACTGTAAATGTGACGCGCCTCAAAATAAACGGGAAATCTGAAATTTAAGGCTATAAGCTGTATTGCCCTCATTTGTATCTAGCTATGGGTGTTTCTAGTAAGCGAATAAAACTAAAGTGCATCTTACCTGCCGCAGGTGCAGTGACACACGCGCTCGGGTCCGCGCATGCGCGGTAGGATAAAGTTGTGAAATCGGTCCAGCAGCGCGTTCATGTCGGACATACACACGATGGCCTGGAAAACACCAAAACTACTGCCATTTCCCAGCGCTTAGCGTTTAAAAATGCATTTCAACATGTTTCTCCACAGAAAACCATACAATTAGTAATACAGTTCATCCGCAGTCACTGTGTGAGAGAGAGTTATGTAATATTCCTCAGCAGAATCTTCACACAGATCTTCTTACCAGCACCAGAACCGCTCCAGCCACCATAAACATCATCTTCATCCACACACCGCAAACATCCTCTTCATCACAGTCCACAGATCGCGAACATCTTCATCACAGTACATATACATCATCTTCATCGCACTCCGCAAACAACAGCAACACAGATCGAAATATCATTTGACCATCATCGTAGATCATTCCAGCAGCGAATCCTCCTCAGATCATCCTCCTCTTCATCTTCATCATCTTCCTCGCGTGTTTCCGCGACGCGTCATGAAGAGCATCAGATGTCTCACCTGCGGCGCGTCGGCAGCGCGATAGACGCTTCGGGCAGGAGAACAGAGAGAACGCGACGCGCTCGGATCTGATCTGTAAGTGATCTGGAGTTTGACTGTATCAGATCTCAGATCAGTCCATTAGCTTAATGAGGAACTCCTGCGTCACGCTCATCTGGAATATCAGACCCACGCGCGACACCTGCGAGAATACCATGGTAATACCATGTTTTACAACACATGTATAACATCTTTGTTGTGTTTTAATGTATTACCATGGTTTTTTTTTTTTGGACATTTAAGGCCCGTTCACACCAACAGCAATAACGCACGATATAAGGGTCGTTCCTGGTGCCTTTTTGCATTCATAAAATCATGTGGAAAATTAAACTAAGATATTTTTGTGTAGTCATGATAGAGTGATGTAAAACATTAAAGCTCGGGTGAATAAATTTAACCATTTATTAAGCAAAATAAAGGAAATTGAGGATAAAAAAATGTCCTCCCTGTTATAGGGGAAAATGAACATCAGTTTCACACACTTATGATTGTAGTTTATGGGCTCTGTGTACATTATATCATGTACCTTTAAAAGCACACCAGCTAATAAAATATCAGAAAATACTGTGTATGAATTGTACTTACTTTCTCACTAATGCATCATTTTACATTTTCAGATA
The DNA here is from genome assembly GCA_022829085.1 of Abramis brama. Taxonomy (NCBI): domain Eukaryota; kingdom Metazoa; phylum Chordata; class Actinopteri; order Cypriniformes; family Leuciscidae; genus Abramis; species Abramis brama. The sequence goes on along the minus strand of CM040773.1, from coordinate 46,027,637 downwards.
CAAATGCTTAAAATGGGTTTTTGTTTACTTTTTTTTTTTTTTTAAAGTACTGCGTTATTGATACTCCAGAAAATTGTAATTGTCAGTGAATTATTATTAAGTTTTTGTGCTGTTTTTATGAAATTATTGTAAAAAACTAAATTGCTTAACAGGATGAACAAACTGATAACAGAATGTGAAAAATAACAGAATGGAAAAATAATAACAGAATGTGAAAAATAACAGAATGGAAAAATAATAACAGAATGGGAAAAATGACAGATTGGGGAAAAAACAAGTGATATAAAGAATGGATGGATGATTTCCTATCGCTCACGTAACCAGTTACATCATTACTTTAGTTTGAACTGGTTTTAGATAAGAAACAATATGTAAAACATTGCCACAAAACTTTCCCAAGTTGTTTTCCCTCCGAAGAAGTGATGAAAGCTTTATATGATGTCATTTTTTCCAACTTTCTTTTTTTTAAGGGAAAGTTGTCAAAAAATAAAAGGGTGGACCATAAATTAAGGGACAAACTAAAAACCTTGACTATAATTGCTAAAATAAAATGAATAATTGAATACATCAGAGTGAATCTTTACTGATATTTCCAACTATGAAAAAACAAAAATCACCTATATATTAAGTGTTGTGTTCATCATGAAAATGCTTGGGAACAGAGGAAAAATGGTGATATACGGCAGATCACGATACTCATTTTTAAAAATCGACTTCAATATCTTTACTGGAGACACAAACTCTGAGATTCATCAACGCTTTATTCATTCATTCATTCATTTATAGCGCAATATTTACAAGAATAATTTCAGGCACTCTGGGCTGCTTCAGGTACGATTACAGAATCATCCTTTCATTTACAAAATTAAAGGAAAAAAACAAAATATACTCAATATAGGTATCAAATCCCATGTTTAAATAACGAGGAAAGAAATTCATGAGAAACTCAAAAGCATCGCGTCCCGTCCGCCAGAGTTATTAAACGTTACATCCTCTAAATAAAGGTGATGAGATATGGTGTCCGCCCCTTCAGACGCAGGGAGAGCTTCACTCTAATGGGTTTGTTGGCAGCGGTGTGTGTTCTCCTCCTCTCTGCATGTTTCAGTACGAGCGTTCTTCTGAGGTGTGTGTTGACGTAAACAGAGAGAGAGAGCGATCTCCGCGAGCGCGCCGCGTGACGAGAGTTCCTGCGCTGCTCAGTAGAAGCAGACGGTGTGGAGGAACGGTCTGTGGCTTTTGTCCTCAAACTCCTGCAGAAGCTCGTCCATCTCGTTCTCCATGTCGTCAGTGTGTTGGATCTGAGAGAGACGGATGGAAACACAGGCGTTATTGTGTTCTCCACAGAGAGTCTGTGCCAACATTTGCATACGAGAGAAGGAATGTGTGTAAAGTACTGTTAAAACCATTTTTATGTCAACTGAATGTGATCGTTTACTCAACAAACGAGCAGAACGAGTGTGTGTGTGTGTTGCTCGTAAACCTTTATTTAAATTAGAATGTGTGAATATTTCTGGAAGAACGAAATCTTAAGTATTCTTACAAAAACTTGCGTAACAATGGACTGACAAACGGATATGAAATGCGTAAATTGTTGATAAAACCATCTTGCGTAGATCATATAATATACTTTTATATTAGTATCATTGACAGTTTTTGTTAATATTTTGAATCAGTTTTGGTTTAATATTTAATTTAGATTGTAATAAAATTTTAGTAATTTTGTTTTTTATTAGTTTTAAGTTTAAAAAATATTGTTTTCTTCAGTTTTACATCAGTTATACAGTTAAACTAAATGAAAACGAGAAAACTAACTGAAATAAAAATACGTTTATTTTACTTCAAGTAACAAACTTTTTTAGTTAACTATTATAAACCCAGATTTCACGAACAATCGTAAAACCATTCTAATGTAAATTTGCACAATTAGCACAACAACGAGTATAACAATGGTTATTAATTTTTTCTTTTTTTAAATAAAACGTTTTGTGAACTGAACGCGACAACTTTACATAAACGTAAATTACAAACGAATTTGTAGACGAAAAGGATTTTATTATTATTAAAGAAGCACGTGTTTAAAGGCCCATTCACACCAGCGGACGATAACTATAACGATAATTAACATCCACACTAGCGGACGATAACTATAACGATAACTATATTAACGTCCACACCAGCGGACGATAACTATAACGATAACTATATTAACTAGGGATGTCCCGATCAGGTTTTTTTGCCCTCGAGTCCGAGTCATTTGATTTTAAGTATCTGCCGATACCGAGTCCCGATCCGATACTTCTAACTTATATTGCAAAAACAAAAAAGAATAAAGAAGAGCGAAAAAAACAGATCCAGGATGTTCCTTATTTTTTATTTAATTCACCTTATTTTAACATTCAACAACTCTGTTAACAAACAGAGCACTTCTGTGAGGTAGCTTGAACAATCAAGTAATAAATAAATTCTTCACTTTTGGACTTTAGTGCAACAGTAAATATTAAAAAATATTTCACACTGCACTGTTAAAACAGAGCGTGCAGCGCGTATTTTTTTCGCCGCCCATGTTAACAGATTAAACCAGGCTTTAGAGCATTCACACCGCACGCAGAGGCGGCGCGGCAGTGCGTAGCAGAGCAGAGCAGGAGTGCCGTGATCGTTTCGGCGCCGAGTCTATTTTTGCTGCGCCGCTTTTGCTGAATTAAAGTGACAATACATTGATCATGGCCAAAATACACCGCAGTTTTATCCAAAAAGTGCATTGATGATATCTATTGTGTTTTAAACAGTCAATCAAATGACCAACAGCAATTTAAAAAGAAAACAAATGTCCAAAAACAAACTTAAACTTAAACTTATTGCCATAACAATAAAAACAAAGATGAACCAAAAGTTATATAAATGAAATTATTAATAAAATAAGCTTCTTGACAAGTCTTTTCTCTTAAATGTATTTGAAAACGAAAAAAAGCAATGCCAACTTATCCATTATAGACTCTGTCTGTACACAACCCGCGGTTCAGCCGCGCGTGACAAACGCTGCCAGTATGAAAGCAAAACGCGCGTGTCCTGCTCCTGCTCACCATACGCACTGCTCCTGCGCTGCTTACACTCTAATAACGCGTGCAGTGTGAAACCGCCGTAACTCTGTGTCACCGCATAATAGAGGTGTTAAAAAATAATGAGAATATAAATACATATATATCCGAGTCCTGATCGGGAGGTAACGTCCGATTCCGATCGAGTCTGAAAACACGCGATCGGCCCGATTTCCGATCACGTGATCGGATCGGGACATCCCTAATATTAACGTCCACACCAGCGGACGATAACTATAACAATAACTATATTAACGTCCACACCAGCGGACGATAACTATAACGATAACTATATTAACGTCCACACCAGCGGACGATAACTATAACGATAACTATATTAACGTCCACACCAGCGGACGATAACTATAACGATAACTATATTAACGTCCACACCAGCGGACGATAACTATAACGATAACTATATTAACGTCCACACTGAGGGATGATTTCACTGTTTATTGTAAGCGCTGCAGTTTTGTCGTCTGCCGCTTGAAATGCTCGAGCTCTTTAAAGCAGGATGGATTCTGATTGGCTGCAAATGTTTTTATCTTTCATCAGCTGAAAAAAAAAAAGTTCTGAACGTGATTCCAACGATGTAGCTTCTCTGTGCTGTCATGGTTATAGCGGTGTTGTGAACTGTGTAATGTTGAGAAGGGTTCTGCGAGCTCTATGGTTACGGCTGGACTTTACTCACACACTGGCAGAGTTCACAGATGAGGAAGGCTCCCAGCGTGGCCTCCTCGTGGTTGTCCTGGATGTCCACGTTGATGACGTGCACCGGCTGGAAGGTCTCCTGCTCGCGCGAGCTCAGGTCTGAAAGAGACGAGGGGTTAATGTGCAGCTCGTGCCGGTGTGCAACTCAACATCAGACGTGCTCCTCACCCTCCAGCACCTGGTCGTACACACGCTCCTCACAGGTGATCACCAGGTCAAACTGGTCTTTGCAGCTCTGGAAGCGTTCGGGTCGCGATTTAATGCGCTTGTTGCGGTCTAACATGTGTAAGATGCCATTCTGTGTGTATCTGAGGAGGATCAGTGGTCAAGGAAGACAAAACAGAGACACCAAACACTCTCACATCAGATTAAGCCGTTCACAAAGGGTTAAAACAGTGGAAGCTTGTTCACTGGCGCCATCTGCTGGCCAACCAGTGGAATCTCTTCTGTGTGTCAGTGTACAAACACATTGACAAAATCTTAACGAATTCATTTAAAAATTGGAGAAATCAACTTAATTTTATTGTGTGAATAAAACAATGTGTGGGACAAAATGTAAACAAGCATTCATAACTGGTGTTCAAACAGAAATATCATCAGGGAAAACCAAATAAGTCATCATGTAAAAAAAAAAAAAAAGTCTGTTCTTTGCACTGCTACTCTGACTGACGTCTAGAGAAAATCACAATAAAAGTAAGCTGAGAAGACTGATCAAGACTCAATGAGGAGTTATTTTTTACCTCATTTTTTTTAGTGCAAATCCAGTTTCAGGAAAATTCTTATTTCTGCAAATATGGTTTATAAAAAAAGAAAAAGAAACTGCAAATCTGGAGATTGTTCAGTTATTTTATCACTCACCATGTGAACATACGTCTGCACTGCAAAACAAGTGGTTTGTCTTGTTAAAAATATCAAAAGCATCCTCTAAAAGCAAGACTGCATTAGATATCAAGACTGACAGTTTTTATTGACTGTATCTTGAAGACACGTGTACTTTATCTTGTAAAGATAAAGAAACACATGGGTTTCTGAGGCTTTATCTTTCGGCACTAGACTTTTCCAGTTTCTTGCATTTAAACACCTGTGCAAAAGACACAATCTTTAAAGTAAACTGCTTGAGAAACACTGCCACATAAAACATCTTAAGCTTCAGATATTTTGACTGTAGAATAAAACAACTCTTTGTGAACGAGATGTTCGTCAGCACTAGTGATGCTCGTCTCTACGCTTCAGGATAACCCAGAACTAAAAAAACTTTAAATAAACTTCATACAGCAAAAGATTGTGAGTTTGTGTATCAGATTCTTCCGGCCCGACCTGCTCTCGACTTCATATGAATCCTGTGGTTCAGTTTTAATCTATTCTGCTTAAACGAGTTGACGAGATCATCGAACAGCTTCCATTAACACGCCAGAGGAATAAATAAATCTGTGTTCTGCTTTCATGTGAAGCCAACGAATCATGAGGTAAAATATGAGCCAATAATGACCCTGACAGAGTCACGTGCTGTCCTACACATGTGCAGCGAATTCATGCTCGTCTCTGTCAATGAAGTAGGATGCATTTTCGCAGGTACAGTTCACCCAAATATCATCCTTCTGTCATCATCCATGTCCTTCTGTGAAAAAAAAGAAAAGAAAAAAAAAGGTATTCTGAAGAACGTCAATGGATTTCAATGTTGTTTGGTTCCCAGCATACCTCAAAATATCTCCTTTTGTGTTCTTCAGAAGTCGGTCACAGAGACGTGGAACGACGCGAGTTAATGAAGACCCTTAAAGGGTTAATTCACCCAAAAATGTAAATTCTGTCATTAATCACTCACCCTTGTGTCGTTCCAAACCCGTAAGACTTTCTTTGGAACACAAATTAAAGATCTTTTTAATGAAAGTGAAGAGCTTTCTGTCTCTCCATTGACAGCTACGCAACTACCACATTCAAGGTCTAGAAAGATTGTAAAGACATCATGAAATGCGACTCCAGTGGTTTAACCTCAGTTTTATGAAAATATTACTCTCCAACGCACGTTCACGCAACACACAACACGTGCGTCGTGATGCTCTCGTGGACGAGCGGCACAGATTAATATTTTGTAAAAAAAAAAAATTAAAAAAAAAAATTTGTGCAAAGAAAGCATCCGCATCACTTCATTAAACTGGGGTTAAATCACTGGAGTCACATGGGTTTCTGAGGCTTTAGAGTGGTAGACTGTGAACGACACGAGGGCGAGTGATTAATGACAGAATTTACATTTTTGGGTGAATTAACCCTTTAAGGGTCTTCATTAACTCGCGTCGTTCCACGTCTCTGTGACCGACTTTCTTCTGAAGAACACAAAAGGAGATATTTTGAGGAATGTTGGGAACCAAACAACATTGGACCCCATTGACGTTCTTCAGAATACCTTATTGTTTTCACGTTCCACAGAAGGACGACTGGCACGGAGCTTTGGAGTGAGTGAATGGTGAACTGTACCTTTAATGTCCCTTCAAACAGTAGATCATGGAACTAGCAGCGCAAATGTCACGGGTTCGATTCCTAGGGAAACCAGGAACTGATCAAAAGCAATGCACGTCACTTTGGATAAAATGTGAGGATTATGTTTCACATGGAGTTCAGAAGAGATGGAGAAGAGCCACTTATCAGTTAAACTAGTTAAAACAGGACTGAAGTTCTTGCGATTTAACCATAATTTAATTGGAGTTCCTAAGATAAAGGGCCGTTCTAATTATAACTATATTGGCGTCCACAGTGGACTCTATTCTTTTACATGTTTAACCCTTTGTGAGAGTCATTTTAAGCTGGGTCAGTGTTGATGATGATGGATCTTCCCTGTCAGATCGGTCAGGTGTGTTTCTGTGTGTGCGCTAGGGATACAGTTCCTTGTCTTTACGGACCAAGTCGTTGTACATCTGCTCATAAGTGGTTTTGAAGTCATAAATGTTGGGTTTGTCCGGAGCGGGTCCCGGGAGTTTCACGTGGGTTCCTGTGCCGAAGGAGCGCACATCAAACCCTCGCTTGCTGAAGGAATAACAGAGAGACAGTGAGAAACCACAAGAGATCAGAACAGCAAACACACACACGTGAGGAAAAAAACCCTGTTCAACCTGAGGCGACTTACCTGAGATCAATTACCTCACCTAGATAAACCTAGCCTAGACTGTGTCGCTAACTAGTCTTTGGTCTTTTAAGTATCTTTTAAGTAACTGACTTTATAAAATTATGACCAGTCTTGAATAAATTTAGATGACTAGTTTTTGTTGTTTTTTTTACTAGTCTTAAGCAGTTTACGCAACCAGTCACTGAATATACGCACTACTCACCTGAGATTTCCGATTTTCTAAAATAAGATTATCTAATTTTATCTGGCTAACAAAAAGCTACCATGGATTTAGGACATGTACTGTGCTATTATTATTTGAAATACCACGAATTACCATGGTATATAAATCTGGTAATGGATCAGTAGTACCATGGTATTACCATCTGATGTACCACCAGGGTACTGCGTTTTTGTGAGGGAACCATTATTAAAAATATAAAAATAAAAGTCTTTTTATAATTTAGTTGGTCTGACTACTTTATTACAGAACGTTCTTTTTTTAATTTTACTCTTTTAGACGATCTTCATCTGCTTCCGTGTTGCTCGACGCGTTTCTTTCTGTAAAAAAAAAAAAAAAAAACTAGCGTAAATGTGAAATATGTTTATAATGATTCTCGCGAGCCCCCTCGGTTCGTTTCTCGCTATCTGACTGGCCCGGTTCGATTCCGATCCGCTTTTGGACCGTGTGAAAATACCGAACGACGAAATAATGAAGAAACCGGCTCAAGTTCGGCTGGGTCCGGCTGGTTTTTTCTCGTTGTTACCTCAGGATGTTGTGCGCTTCCATGCTGCGGTTCTGGTTGCTGGAGCACACGACCGCGACACGCAACGGGTGGGCCGGCATCGCGATCTAAAGCCCGGTGAGGGTATAACGGGTTTGAGGGGAACGCTTCGGAACGAGAGCTCGGTTATACAGCTCTACTCGGGTCCGCTGAGGGGAAGAAAATGGCGGAGGAGCTGCGCAGCTGTCAGTCGTGCGTCACAATAGGGGGAGGGAGTGGGCGGAGCCTCACAAAAGCCAATAGAGACAGAGCGCATTTAGGCCACGCCCATCGGGGGGAAACAAACAGTCTCCATTGACTCTGTTTTATGTGAGGCTGCCTCCTAGTCATTTCTGACTATGACAAAAAAAGAAAGAAAATTAGTCCAGTAATTTTAAGCCAAAATGGGCGTCAACCTTGAACAAATTGCAACAGAAGCAAACTCAACTGATTTTGTATCCTCAATATGTCCTGAGTAAGGAAAAAAAGCCCCGAAGAATCCCATTAGGGGAAAGTTTCGAAAAAGACCCAAATTTACTGTTTGTCCATGTTAACAAACAATTTCCAAAAACTTGTAATACATTTTTTGTTTGTCTTGATGTAAGTAATCAACTCAGTAATTTTCATGGTGATATCTAAAGGTTAAAATGTTTACCCTATTCACGTAAGAAAAAGAAAGAATAGGCGATATTTGGGTCTTTTTCTAAACTTTCCCCTTATGGGATTCTTCAGGGCTTTTTTCCCTTACTCAGGACATATTGAGGATACAAAATCAGTTGAGTTTGCTTCTGTTGCAATTTGTTCAACCTTTTTTCATAAAATGACTGGACTAAATGTCTATAAGCTGCTGTGTGACGAGGTGTACAGCAAACAAGCTAAACAACCCAGACATAAGTTTTTATAAGCTGTCGACCGCCAAAAAAGAGTGTTTAAGGACACAAAGTGGAAAAAACTTACGCGTCACTTCATTAAAATGGGGTTAAATCACTGGAGTCACATGGATTTCTGAGGCTTGAAAGTGGTAGACTGTGTGAACGACATGAGGGCGAGTAATTAATGACAGAATTTACATTTTTGGGTGAATTAACCCTTTAAGGGTTAAAAGTGGATACAGGCAGTTTAGACTACTCTGAGAACTAACTTATAGTCCAGTCATTTTAAGCCAAAATGGGGGTCAACCTTGAACAAATTGCAACAGAAGCAAACTCAACTGATTTTGTATCCTCAATATGTCCTGAGTAAGGGAAAAAAAGCCCCGAAGAATCCCATTAGGGGGAAGTTTCGAAAAAGACCCAAATATCGCCTATTCATTCTTCTTCTTACCTGAATAGGGTAAAAGTTTTAACCTTTAGATATCACCATGAAAATTACGGAGTTGATTACTTACATCAAGACAAACAAAAAATTTATTAAAATTTTTTTTTAATTGTTTGTTAAGAAGGACAAACGGTGCATAATCTAATTACGTATGTGCTAATTTGCATAAATACCACACCAGGTCTAAACATTAGGTCTAGCCAGGTGAAAATGACATATAACAGTAAAATACTTGATGTTAAGGTCTGAATGAACACATTTAGGCTACCCATGAGCATTAATACATAGAAGCAGGAAGAAGTACTTTAAACCAGCCTTTATTAATTTTTAAGAGATGGGGTTGGGGCTGGGTGGGACTGTTTCTGGGGGACGAGTCTGAGGGAAGAACAGGAGACAATGGTAAGGAGAATGCAGAAGACAAAAGGTAAGTAAAATAAAAAGTGAATCCCCAGAAACAGGCCCACAGACCCAGCCCCAAACCCCATCTCTGCAATAATAATTAATAAAGGCTGGTTTAAAGTACTTCTTCCTGCCTCTATGTATTAATGCTCATGGGTAGCATAAATGGGTTCATTCAGACCTTAACATCAAGTATTTTACTGTTATATGTCAACAAGATTCGACAAGACATTTTCATCTGGCTATACCCAATGTTTAGATCTGTTGTGGTATTTATGCAAATTACATACGTAATTAGATTATGCACCGTTTGTCCATGTTAACAAACAAAACTTGTAATACATTTTTTGTTTGTCTTAATGTAAGTAATCAACTCAGTAATTTTCATGGTGATATCTAAAGGTTAAAACTTTTACCCTATTCACGTAAGAAGAAGAATGAATAGGCGATATTTGGGTCTTTTTCGAAACTTCCCCCTAATGGGATTCTTCGGGGCTTTTTTTTCCTTACTCAGGACATGAGTTTGCTTCTGTTGCAATTTGTTCAACCTTTTTTCATAAAATGACTGGACTATTACGCCCACTAGAGGCGACAAGATAGCTTAGCTTACTGAAATATAATATAAAACTAACATTTGGATATTTGACTTACCAGTGATTAAATGTTTACTGTACACGTAGTGTAGTTTTAGTGTGCAGGATCCCACAATTTACCCATTCGTTCCAGCCGATATCCACTTTTGTGTGTTTAAACGCTCGTTTTTTGGCGGTCGACAGCTTATAAACACGTATTTCTGGGTTGTTTAGCTTGTTTGCTGTACACCTCGTCACACAGCAGCTTTTAGACACTGTTTTGTGTTTTGTTATAAGTCAGAAATGACGAGGAGGCGGCAGCTTCACATAGTACAGAGTCAGTGGAGACGGTGCGGGGATTGTTTTGCATTTACAAAATTTACATTTGTGAATGTGACATTTAGCTAACAGAAAAATAAGGTTTATAAAATAAATATCACTTTTCTTTTCACATTCATGAAAGCCACAATTTATATTTCTATATGTAAATTCAAAGTTAGGATTCACATAACATTTGATAAAATCATAGACGTCACACCAGAATCTCACTGTGAGAGAGCTGTTCCAACATGTTTCAGGTTTCCAAAACTTCTTTTTGCTATTAGAAGATGACAGTGTAATTTGTGTATATCAGTTTGTTTCTTTTGGGAAATTAAAACAAAACAAAACAATAAAACTTTATTAAATTCACCCCTCATTTATTGACACACAAGTTTTGTATTACAGAGAAAAAGCACAGTATTCAGATGACTGTCAGTCAGTGGGTCCTTGTTCTGGTGAAAATGACGAACTCATATCACTAACTCAGAATTAAAAGAGTTGTGGAAAGTTAAGGCATACTGTAAATTATTGGGAGCATTAGAGTACACAACTACAGTTTTTCTTCCACTAGAGTCAGATCACTGAAACTCCATTATTACCGCACACAAAACCATCATATGCAGTTACTGATTTATTGACTTGCATTTCTAAAACAGATATTTATATAGCTATCAGTCTAAACATCAGTGAGTGCACAGTTTTTTGGTAAACGGGATTATTAAACGAGACTATAGATGAAAACACACATAAACACAGGAAAAAAGCTTGTCGGTATGTGGCTGTGTTCGGAATAGCACTATTTCTACTATTGCTGTTGTATACTGTACCCCACAATGCACTGCGTTTGACTTGACCTCCCATTTTGAGTTGTGAACTTTAAAATTTCTTTCTCAACTCATTATTTGATTGAACTGAAAAAAAAATGTATCACACTAAAACATGCAAAATAAAAACCAGCTAACAGGCGACGTTTGGTGAAGGTTACGTACATGTACAAGTAAAACGTTCTTGGAACATCGTTATGATATTTGTACTTAATTGACGTTCTCATAAGGTTGAGAGAAAATGTCCTCAGAACGACACAAGTAAACGTTATTATACTAACATTATCGTAACCTTTTAAATAACATTCTAACACATTAGAAACGTCGTGGACATAAATTTGTTAGCTGGGTGTACGGTGTACTATTGCGTACCATTTAAGAATAATCGTACACAATTAGCGGTGTATAACGCGCATTAATCGGTCAATAGTAGGCAAGTCCTCCATTCCGAACACAGCCTGTGTGTAAGTAGAGCTCTGTGGACCTGCGTCTCTTTCTACATTAATCCTGCACTTCGTTTCCGATCCTGAGCTGTAAGGTGAGTGTTTGCGCGACGACGATAACGATGTTTCTCTTCACAGGTGTGTGTGCAGGTGCGATCTGTGCGAGTGCTGCGCCGTGAGCGTGTGCTGCGCCGTCGGGTTCATTATGTTTTCGGTGATGTACGCCACCAGCAGGCAAATGATGACCAGCATCACGCAGATGGCTCCGCCCACTGTTGTCATGGCGATAACGATGTCCTGCATCCCGCTGGGCTCAAGGCTGAACTCCACGCAGGCTTCGGCCCGGTCGAGGGCGTAGGGCCGCACGCAGAGGCGGTACGGCACGTTAGCGTGCAGCTCGGTGAGCAAATAATCGCGGCAGCTGCTGCCTAAATGCACGCCGGCGCATTCGAACTGCGTGTAGCTGCCGTTCCACCAGCAACTGAGCCGGAAGCCGCCCGCAGGCCCGTGAGCGGGGCTCGCATGAGCCGTCCACTGAACGAACACACTTCCGTTGGACAGGATATTCGCCGTGAGCTGTCGGTCAGGTGAGCTCACCTGTCGACAGGTAGCGCCGGCGCACCGGAAGTCCGGACGCGTATACCGGAAACACAAACGCCCTGGGTCACCTTCCTCAAGAGTGCGGTATGCACACAGCGGCCCGACTTCACCCAAAACACGCCACCATCTTACAGTAGTGCTGTTGTCCTGTAGCTTTGGTATCCGCTTGGAGTCTTTATTGGTGTTATTATTACTGTATTGGGCATCACGGATGCTGCTGGTCCGGTTCGGCAGAGCTCTGCTTAGAAGCAGCAGAACCGGGAAGGAGTAGCGGAGGAACACTGATCCCTGATGGCCTGCCATGTCTGATTTATATCGCTTATTTATTCACAATCGATGGACAGATGTGGAGAATACCGGAGACGTGCGGTCGCCATCACACCGGTGCGCGCGACCTGAAAAGAAGGAAAAAAAACACAGATAATGCCAAACACTGACTCGTGCGTCGCTAAAAAGCAAACAAAACACTAACGGCTGAATCTCTGAATACAAGACGAACAAAACAACATCGATTAACATTATTATTAAGCAGACTGATACTGATTTGTTGTAAATAAAGATGGAGATTTAAAGATTACCTCAGAGAAAACCTTCCGCTGCAGCCGCTGGACGAGAGCGCGCATGTGTCTGTGCGCGCGCGCTCGCGCGTTTAATAACTGTGTTAATTAGCATACTTTCTCTCGCCTTTTGTTCATTCTCACTTTATCTCTGTCAGAAACCAGACGATTTCTTTGTCTTGATATCCATTTATCACTCAGAGAATTTATATCTATATATTTTTTCCCACAACATCACCAGAAAAATATAATCAATAGGCTAATATCACACTGGAATATCATATTCAGTATTATATAGATCTATGGTTTGCTGTTTTTTTCCTCTGTTTTTTTTTTTTTCCTCCCCTTTATGTGTACATGTCATTGGTCTGTCTTGTTAATAATAATAAAAAATCATCAACAATTCTAAAAACAATACTTATAATTTTAGAAATATACTCTATATTAATCATTATAATTAATTAAATTAACCAACGCGTTAAGAAAGATTATCTACTGGAAAACCAATTTAATAATGTTTAATGAATCTGCACTTATATACCATGTTGTTGTGTTTTTTACATGAAGGCTTATTTCAGGTTTTTAAGCACGTTCAAAGATATTGGAGTAGAAGAAGCAAATAAACAACTGATGGTTTGATTTGTCGTGTGTTCCATCAATTTTGCATTTCATTGTTTTACTGAAAATACGTGAAAATATGATAGCAGGCTTCAACAGGCGGGCCATCACGTGTTCATAAAAAACAAAAACAAAAACACCCTGTAACACGTGACTGGTTGTGAATAAATATCAGAAAGATTCTGTACTTCTGTGTGAGAAAACCTCACGAGCACAGTTTGTATATTTAATGTATGATTAGTTTATAGTTTTTCTCCTTCTTCGCTGTGTATTTTCAGTTTGAATTTGACGCCATCTAGTGTTCATCAGCAGTAATACTTGTCAAAATGTTGAATCATCACCATACATGAAGAGCATAATTTAAAATATGGAAGCTTGGAATAAAACAATTTAAAAGATAATTGCAACTTTTTATCTCACAACTCTGACTCTTTTTTTTCTCACAATTGCGAGTTATTAAGTCAGAATTGCGTGATATAAATCGCATTTTACGAGAAAAACAGTAAGAATTGTGAGATAAAAAGTCGCAATTATCTTTTAAATTGTTTTATTCCGTGGCGGAAACAAGCATTCGTAGTGATGAGAAGGTCTCGAGGTAAACAAAGGCTGCGTGAGAATGACGTGCGCGCGCCGTGAAATATTCACCGTCATCATCATCATCATCATCATCATCATAAAGAGATGATTCGGTTCAAACACACACACACACACACGCACACACGCGTGTTGATCGGAAGGATTGAGTCAGCGCTTCTTCTAATGATGGGAACATGCAGAATCAGACACACAGTTTAATAAAACCCCTGAGAATAAGTGCCCGATGATCTTCATCAGCAGAAATTAATAAGACTTTTACTCATTAGGGTGGGTTAGTTCTGTTTAGACACAAACATTGAGACATACATCAATAGAAAACATGGGGAACGTGAAAAACACACAGTGTGGGGCATGTTGTCACACGGTAACTTGCCATTAACGAGCTGAAGTTCCCATTAAAACATTATTTCTAAATGTTCGAAACGTACATTTATTTTTTTATTTTTTAACGTTTTTTTTATTGGTTTAATATGATATGTGAACGTTAAGGAAACATTCCATTTATAATTCTTCAAATATTATGGGAATTTTATTTTTGAACATTATAACAAATGACGCAACCAACGTTCAGCTAAAACATTTCAGTGGAAAAAACTCTCCATGAATAATGTTTACGAATTTTACATTTTAATGAGCTAACGAACATTATTTAAAAAATCCGTAACACTTAAAGGTTCATTAGTTAACTACCTTAGTTAACATTAACTAAGAATAACCAATAGGCCTACTTCTACAGCATTTATTAATCTTAAGTTAATATTAATTTCAACATTTACTAATACATTATTAAAATCAAGGTTGTGTTAACATTAATGCACTGTGAACTAACATGAACAAACAATGAACGTATTTTTATTAACTAACATTAACAAAGATTAATAAATACTGTAACAAATGCATTGATCATTGTTAGTTCATGTTAGTAAATACTTGTTAATGCTAATGTTAATTAACCTTATTGTAGTGATAAGAAATCTATTAACTTTAAAGAACGTTTGATAACTTTGAGAACGATGCCAGAACTGTTAGCGGTGAAACACCACATTAAAGGCAATTCATAAACCAACAAAAATGTAAATGACAACAAATTAATATATCAATCAAATCATAGCTTAAAGGGGTCATTTAATGGTACATGCACTTTTACAAGTTGATTGTACTGAAATGTGTGCTGGCAGTGCCTGTACACAACCATCATAAAATGATAAAAATCCATCCAGTGTTTTTTTTTTTTATCTTCTTATATGTTTCCTCCTGTCTCAAATCAAGCTGTTTGATATTGTGACGTCACAATATCGACGCCCCTCCCACGATTGGTGATTGACAGCAGCGTTTCAAACACAGACCCGCCCTCGTGAGCGAGCTGTCAATCATAGCACGCGCGTTCTAGCTGGAGTGCTGAGCAGAATGGCGTCTAACGATTGTGGTGTTCTGTTCTTGGGTGTAATAACGAACACAGGAGTCATATTGATGATGTTTCTAAATCCGAACCGCTGAAGACGCAGTGGCTGAGTTTGTTTTCGAAGGGAATATTCCCCACGATCAACGTCAATGCTGTCATGTTTGCGCGAATCATTTCACCAGACTCGAGACTGCTTTACAAACGAGGGTCAGTATAAAGCTGGTTTTGCTAAGAAGCTGCTCCAGAAAAAAGGATCAGTACCAACTATTCGAGTTCCTGCTGAACCTCCAGAAGAAAAAGTGAGTGTAACGTTTTATTGACCTTTATATTAATCTTTATATTAATCTTTGCAAATAGCTTGCACGCTTCACGATGAATGCGGCTGTTTACACTCAGGGTACATTACGGCATGTTTTCTATGTACGACGTTATCAATATAATTCATAATCCCACGTTTATAATGAACAACGCGTTATGGTTTTTGTATTATTATTTTAAACGGTGTACGCACAGAACAGAGGGGCGGGGTCAGCAAAGCTCATTATCATTTAAAGACACATGCACTGAAACGGCGTGCTGAAAACAGAGCTGTTTTTGACCAGGTAAAATGAGTGTTTTCTTACAATACTAATGAGAATTTTTAATTAAAGTATATTACAAACTTTTAATTTAGACCCTAAAGAATCATATTAGCTTGTACAAAAATGACATTATATGACCCCTTTAAGTCAATAAAAATAAACGGCCCCTCCTCCAGTTTTCACTGATCGTTGAACATTTAACATCATCTAAACTGAGTTTATCGCCACTCAGGCGTTTAATAATTGATTACAGATTAAAACCCCAGTGGAAGCCTGAGAGCTGCAGTTTAATGGAGCCTGAGAACACGATTGCGCATCTGAGCATGTGCGCGCACGCTTATATACAGAGCTGCTGTGAGCGCGCGCGATGGACAGAGCGCGCGCCGAGGCAGACAGACAGACAGACAGAGAGTGAGACATGTCTGAGGTCCTGACGGTGGACGCGATCCTCTTCGGCCTGCTCGTGCTCTCCGGGATCATGGGGAACATCCTGGTCATCTCTGTGGTGAGACTCACAGCTAACCCTCACTATGATCACGTGTGTGGAAGAAGTCCAGGTCTGACTCTGTGCTCAATCATAATCAGGACTAATAATTATAAAAGTCGAAGTCATGACATACTGAGCCATATTTATGAGATGAATAGTAGAAATAATGACATACTAAGTCATTTATTAGATGAAAAGTCAGTTATGGCACACTAAGGTATATTTAGGACAAAAAGTCGAAGTCATATATATATATTTTACTAAGTCATATTTATGAGATGGAAATTCAAAGTTATTAAATACTGTCATATTTATGATATGAAAAGTCGAAATTATGACATACTAAGTCATATTTGACAGTGTGTGTAATATGCGTGTGTGTGTGTGTGTGTGTTCAGGTGTTCCAGTGCTGAATGTGATGTGTGTGTGTGTGTGTGTGTGTTCAGGTGTTCCTGTGCTGAATGTGTGTGTGTGTGTTCAGGTGTTCCAGTGCTGAATGTGATGTGTGTGTGTGTGTGTGTGTGTGTTCAGGTGTTCCAGTGCTCGAAGGAAAGCTCCTCTCGTCACCTGCCGCCGTCCGACACCATCCTGGTGAACCTGTGCCTAGCGAACCTGCTAACGTCGCTCTTCCGCACGGTGCCGATCTTCGCGTCGGATCTGGGCCTGGAGGTGCAGCTGAGCTCCGGCTGGTGCCGCGTGTTCATGCTACTGTGGGTGTGGTGGCGTGCGGTGAGCTGCTGGGCTACGCTAGCTCTCAGCGGCTTCCACTGCGCAACCTTGCGGCGGCAGCACGTTTCCATGGGCCCGCAGGGTCTCCGGCGCGAGCGTCTGCGCGTGTGTGCGCTCCTGTCCGCCGTGTGGCTCGCTAACCTGCTGTTCTCCCTGCCCGCGCTAGTCTACACCACACATGCGCGCGGGAACGCTACAGTGGAGATAATGGTGATTAGCTGTACGACGCGTCCCCTGCTGGGCTGCGTTTGGAAGTTTCCTAGCGAGCGCCACGGATATGCTTTCGCCTCCACGTCGCTAGCGCTAAACGAAGTGCTACCGCTCATTCTAATGCTGGGAACGAATCTCGCTACGCTGCACGCGCTCGCTAAGCACATCCGGGCGGTGTCCGGCGGCGGCGCGGTGGAGCCTCACGTGTCCAGCGAGCGGAAGGCGGGTCACGTGATCATGGCGCTAGTGGCGTTATTCGTGAGCTGTTGGGTTCTGCAAGTCGCCGCCGTCACCTACTATAACCACAACGGCGGGAAACACGCGGAGGCGCTGCTAACCATCGCGCACTTCTCCGCCTCGCTGTTCGTGGGCTTCAGTCCGCTGGTGGTGGCGCTGGGACACGGGAAGCTACGGCGCCGGATCGGCAGGATTCTGGAGCGGTGGGTCCGGCGGGCCGAGGTGGAGCAGCGCCGCGAGAACAGCGGACAGACGAACGAGTCGAACGGGAAAACGCCACAGAGCGAGAAGAAGTGACTGGGGGAAAAGACACCAGATATCAGCTGACGAGATCGGAAACACGTCAGAAAACAATCATGCTTCGGTAAATCACAATTATAAGTCATTATGTTAGAGTTTATCTCATTATTTTGACGTTTTAAGTCCTAGTTATGATATAAATTGTATGTCCTAATTATCACTAATATTGCCATAATGCCATAATTTTTACTTTTTTATCGTGTCACAATAGACACGACTAGAATTTTAGACTCTTATCTCATAATTATGAATTAGTGTTATAAGTTTAACATTTTTAAATTTCGCTTTTTTATGCCATAATTTAAACTTTTATCTCATAGTTTAGAATTGTTTTGCCCTAGTTATGATATAAAATGTTGAAATTATCAATTTGTATGTCCTAATTATCACTAATATTGCCAAAATGCTAAAGTTTTGACTTTTTAATTGTGTCACAATTTCAACTATACATTTTATAATTTAGATTTGTCATAATTTAGATTTGTATCTCATAATTATGACTTACTATTTTTGACTTTTTTAAGTCCTAGTTGTAATATGAAGTAAAAATTCTGACATTGTATGTCCTAATTATCACTTATATAGCCATAACTGTTACTTTTTAATCTCATATTTTTATTTTATTTTTGTCACAGTTTCAACTTTTCATCTAATAGGGATAGGGTTATACTTCTGTTATCAATTTTACTTTTTGTTATACTTCAGACTCTTTATGCCATAATTTCAACTTTTATCTTATAATTTTGACGTTTTATGTTCTAGTTATGATATAAAATGTTGAAATTATCACTTTTTGTCCTAATTATCACTCATATTGCCATAATTTCAATTTTTTAATTTTTATTTTTTTGTCAGTTTCAACTTCTCATCTCACAATTTATACCAATTTTAACTTTTTATGTCATAATTTCCACTTTTATCTTATAATTGTGACTTTTTATGTCCTAGTCATGATATAAAATGTTGAAATTATCACTCTAATTATCACTTATTTTGCCATAATGTCATGATTTTGACTTTTTGATGATTCTGTAGAGAAGGTAATTCATAGATTCATGCATTGATCATAAAACTCCAGTAAATATTGAATGAATCTGAGCTTAATAATGTTCATTTCCAGTCACAATCGACAGTGTTTTATTGCAGTAAGTCTTGTTTTGAAACACGAATCTTGTTTTCCTCATTTCTGCTGTTTCCCTGCAACATTAACATGTTTGACATCTGAATATCAGTCAGGCTGAAATAAATGCAGGTTTTATATGATCCGCAGTGCCAGTGGTGTGTTGGTAATCGTCTCATGTAGACTTTCCCTTCAGATGATCTTAGATGAGGAAAAAAGAGTCTGAACTGATTCATTCTTGAGTTTAATCAGTCAAACACACACAAGACACATAAAACACCCCCTCCACACACACACACACCTTTAGTCTCCCATTAGGGTGCGATTTTAATGAAATTAAACTTCCAAACAAAATGATCAGAAACATGTTTGATAGCATCTTATTCCCTAAAGCATCCTAAACTTCACAGCTCTTCTCAAAAAAGGGTTACAAACAACTTTCTTACAATCCCCATTAACTCCCGAAGCTGAACTGATGATGTTTATCCATCCAGTCAATCTGTTCAACGAAGATTTGGATTTGAAACTAATTGTGATTTGTGTTTTTGTGATAATATTGAAACTACAGATCATTTATTTTGTCATTGTATGCATGTAGAGGCTTTACCCAAAGGTTTCTTTCTTATACAAATGCCCTTAAAATGATGAAAAGTGAAAAACAGAGGAATATGACTCTTCCTTTCTTCTTCTTCTTTTCTGTAATGCACTTTTGCACCTGATCCCACTGTCATAGTGTAACTATATATTTTAGTTGCCATGTTGTTTGTACATGACATATTGTTAAATAAAATTAAAATAAAAAGACGAAATGTGTTCCTGACACAGTTTGATGATGCAGAAAACATGCGACCCGTCTTGGTGAAGTCTATCCCGATGGACAGAGACGGGACAGGACTGACTTTATGAAGGCTCGGAGTCTCCGGTGTCCCACGGCGAGCACGATGGGCGACAGCGCGATGAAGCTCATGTTAGCGAAGCGAGCGATGATTAGCAGGAACTCGGTGGAAGATCCGCGGTTATAGTTGAAGTAGTTGACCGAGATCACGTTAGTTCCCCAAGACGAGATGAAGAGGATATTGAGCGCCAGAATCACCTGAGCAAACACACACACACACACAAGCAATCATCGTCATCTGAAAGCTTAAAACACACAATTCATCTTGCGAAGCCCGTTTTGACCATGGATGCGCTACTTTGTGATGGAAAATGCATTAAAATTCAATGGAGTGTGGGTGTTCTTTTAGCAAAGCGCCTAAAAATCTCAAAATTGTTACTTTGAATGTCCTAATTATCACTTATATTGCCATAATGCCATCGTTTTGCCTTTTTAACCTCATGATTATGACTTTTTATCTCACGCTTTCAATATCATGATATAATGATATTGTTATGATATAAGGTCAAAATTCTGACTTTTTCATTTTCTAATTATCACTTATATTGCCATAATGGCATAATTGTTACTTTTTAATCTCATAATTTATACGTAGTATGCTATATTTTTGTCACAATTTTAAACTTTTCATCTCATCATTTATACGTAGTATGCTATATTTTTGACTTGTCATAATTCAGACTTTTTATGCCATAATTACATTAATCTCATAATTTTTACTTTTTATGTTCTAGTTATGATATAAAATGTTGAAATTATCAATTTGTACGTCCTAATTATCACTTATTTTGCCATAATGACATAATTTTGACTTTTTAATCTCATAATTATTAATTGATGTGTCATAATTTTGACTTTGTCACAATTTCAACTTTTCATCTCATCATTTAGACTTCGATTTATCTCATAATTTCGATTTAGGAAGCTATATTTTTGTGATATCAACTTCAAATTTGGTACACAACTTGGATAGACGCATGGCTTTAATTTTCTTGCAATTTCAGTGTCAAAATCATTTTGTAAAATGTATATTTTAAAATTATAAAAATGTAAATGTTTAGTACATTTGCTTTCCATAAACTTAAACATATAACATTTTTACACTTTAATGTTTTGATGTTCTTTGACTCCTGCAATAATTGACACTCCTGCTAAGTGTCTCTTCAAAAACAACCAACTTTGGGTCTGTATTCCAAAGCAAAGCGTTCCTGATTTATGACCCGTGAGAGTAGCTCCTCACCTTGGCGGCCCGTCGCTCCGCAGGGATCCGGGTGACGACTGGCGCGTCCTGACTCTTGCGAGTGTGTCCGTGAGTGTACAGCGTTAACAAGGAGCCCAGGTTAGTGATGCTCATCAGGAAGATGGGAATGGATTCATGGATCACCATGGAGGTGGTGGCGAAGGCCAGGCCGCTGTAGGCCGACGGAAAATCCCAGATGCATCCCAGCAGTGGCCGAGTGGTGCTGCTCACCAACATCAGCGTCTGAGGAGGGGTCGGAGGTCAAACCAGGTCAAACACAAGCTGAATGCTGATCATAAACACACACAGACTAGACGATGACACAGGAGTGGATTTTCAAACCTCTCCCGTCCCACTCCCACAAAAAAATCCCGTCTCATCCCAATCCCAGAAGAATGACTCCCATTTCCTCCCACTCCCGTGTTGTGTTTTTTGGCCGGAATCAGTCAGTTACAGTAAAAAATACAGAACATTTCTAAATTTCATGTACGTAAATCATCCATGCAAACACACACACACACACACACACATACACACACACACACACACACACATTATATAACCAAATTTTCACTCAATTATTTGGTTACTTCAGAGCGACAGAAATGTCGGCGAGCACAACTGAGGTATTTTCCGACATTAGTCGTTGCAGCGTGGCTTTCATGTCTGACTCCATTTTGATTGTGATTTTCGCGGCTACAAAGTGCATGAAGAAGCCTTCTTCTTCTCTTATATTATTGGCGGTTGGCAACTGTTACGGGTGGAGCACGTCATTCACTTAAGCAGCCACACCAGAGCAAACAGGAGAGCATAAAGAGACAGGCCCGCTAGAATTGTGTTATTACGATTCCCGGTCCCGCCCACTCCCGCTGACATTTCTTCCTGTCCCGTCCCAATCCCGTGATTAATAGTGATTTTGTTTACCGTCCCGTGGGATTCACGATACAGACACAGACTGACCTCGGTGGAGTTCTCGTCTCCGTTCTTGGAGAAGATGAAGGCTGGGATGGCGTAGCCCAGGTTGAGGCTCCAGATGAGGCCGAAGCCGAGCACGAGGGGTCTGGGGGGCCCGCGGGGCCCGTGAAGGCTAATCACCGGCGGAGCCACGCGGCGCAGCGTCTGGAAGTGGAACGCGCTCAGGAAGAACGTCGACCAAACGTTTGCAGAGCGGATCCAAACCCAGATGCCCATCATGAGGTGACACATGTCTCTAGTGAGGAAAATCTGTGAGGAAACAGACGTGTTGATGCTCAGTTAAATACAGTAAACTCGTCTCACATTCACGTTAAAAACCAGTTGCGCTCGCGCCGCGGCGGATTCGCTATTTACATGGAGGAATTTGCAAGCTGAAAAACGGAACGCTTCACTAGCGAGGAAACGGATCTGCTCGTGTGTGAGGTTAAAGCTGTGTGTGTGTGTGTGTGTGTGTGTGTGTGTGTGTGTGAGGTTAAAGCTGTGTGTGTGTCTGTGTGTGTGTGTTTGTGAGGTTAAAGCGCAAGCAGACAATCTACGGGACAATCCGGATTCCACCGTATCTTTATGTTCACACTATTAATCTTTTACATTGTAATCCTTTTATTTTTTAATATTTGGCTTGTTTGTGTGTTGCTGCACGTGTGTGTGTGTAATAAGCAGATGGTACACGCGTTGTGGACCTGCCTATAGGCGCACATTACTAACGCGCTCTTTAAATAACAGAAAGAATACTGCGCCGTTGACTTTAGAGCAGGTTCAGTTGGTTAATGGTTCAGTCTATTTCTGTTCCTCCAACAATGCACCTGAACACACACTCGATCTCAGACCAGCAGCTCATGAGCGAACAAATGGGCGTTAATGCATTCGCTATTTAAACAATGTGGAGCAGGACGTGAAAATGAAAACTGCGTCAGGCTGAAACTAGCAAAACACACTTGCGTCAACAAACACAACATGTCTTAGCATTTCAAAGGCAACCGATGTCTGGCAAATCTCAATAAGCAACACTTGATTAGAGTCCAAATGGGATTTTTGTTGGTTTTGATTGAACAATTGTTAACTCTTAACAATGAATCAAACTTTAACACTGACTCAATTAAACTCTGTAGAACGAATCAACAGACTCAACAGACTTTGTTGCATTATATTCCTGTTATCACTGTAAAGCCGCTTTGAAACACTCTGTATTGTAAAAAGCGCTGTATAAATAAAGGAGACTTGACATTTACACAGCTCAAAGCCTTCTCAAAGACACGAGACTGGGTTCACACTCATTTCAGTGGTTTGTCTAGAGACCAGAACCAGGATTCCAGACCAGAATCCCATCTCCATACCTCAACGGCCATCCATTCATTAACAGTTATACATCCAACCAAGCGTTCATCCATGAGGGAATTCCTGCGTACCTCCGCTCCCAGATCGGACACCATCACGACTGTGTTTCTCACCAACGACACCATCAGGCTGGAGAAAGCCATGTTGACCAGGATCACATCTGAGCTCCTGACGACTCCCGTATCCCGGATAAGGCTTTGGCCGACCACTCCGATGACCATGGTGTTCCCAACGTTCCCAAGCATGACCAGAACCACGTAGAGCGCAAAGTAGAACGGAGATGAATAGATGCGCTGACTGAGGCTTGAGGGTTTTCTTTGAGGTGCCATGTTCTTCAGACTTCAATCATAAATGGAGCGTCTCTCAGAAAGTCTCAGTGATGTTGTATTTTCTCCATCCCAACGCCTTCCTCTCCTCCCACCGCCCGCAAGCCCCTTTTTATGGATCATGGTTACCATATAAATCCCAACATCCGCTGAATCCCGGTCCCGCTGTCATAGGAGAAGATGCAGTGAGTGGCAGGTGAGATTCCACCAGAGATATGGATGTTTTGGGATACATGAGCTGAACTTGCATCTTCACGCTCGAGGGATTAACTATCCCCACCAGGCTCATTAAACTCGCACTAGTTAGCAGTCTAATTCATTAGTAAACCCACCACAATTCCACAGAGTGTGGGTCCGAGAAAAGCCAAAGCTGGGATTTAACATCTTTAGTTCTTTGTACTTTCTGGAAAGGATCCTCTCGACACAAAATGTGCGTCACATACGCTACAGAGTACATTGTGTAAGTTATGCGTCTTCTTCATAAAGTATAGTTTTTCACATTTTCATCTACCTATCACACAGTCATGCCAATTATGATGATGCTTCCATTTTATTTCAACTCTTTTCAGAAGGAGACCAGATTCCCTCACCCAAAGACATCAGTATCTGTCTTTCCACTATGTTAGTGATTGTGATTACTTCATTGTTTCTGCCATAAATAATTACATTGTTTAGCTAACTGTGATTTGTAAATGTACATTTCCGAAATACATAACTTAGACAGTTTCCTCTGATAACAGATCACTGTAAATTGTAATGTGGCATTTTTTGTAAAGCTACTTTGAAACGATGTGTATTGTGAAAAGTGCTATTCAAATTAATGTGAATTGAATTGAATGTTTAGGCCTATGAGATGAAAGGTCAAAATTATGACATACTAAATCGAAATTATGACATTAAAAGTAATAATTTCGAAATTTTAATCTTATAATTATCATCATTTTGATTTACAAAAGCATGTTTCTTTTCATATATGGCATAATTTGGTTTCCACATGCGTCCCTACAGAAGGTGATTGGTTTGGTGAATGGATGGATGGATAATACATATTTTCTATAGTGATTGCGAAGTTGTGTAAATAGGAAATAAGTAGATAGGTTGATGCGCGCTCCTAATTTGAAGAATGAAGCGCGCTCCACAGAAAGCGTGCGACGGTGGCTCGTAAAACGGCGCGCGCCCTTTAAACTGCTTAGAAACGCGAACACACGGACGGACGGCGTATGATTCTTCAATGATCCAAAAGTTTTCAAAGTAAAATAATAATTATAAAATGGTCTTGATTTGATAGAGATTGTATCAGTCGTTATAATTTATTTAGTCATAAATTGATCGGTCAATATTTACCTCAGAAAGCGCTGGAGATATCTCCCGCCGATACACGTCAGATTCAGAGTGATGAGGTAAATGGTGAAATGAATAGATGCAATATCAAGCATAAAATAACGAAACACTCAGGTATTCTTATTTAATATTAAGGTTCATACTTTAACATCTCAGTTATCTGGTTAAGAATAATCAGTTAAATCAATCTTGTGGAAACGATCTGTGATGATGTTGTTTTACGATCGCTAGGTGGCAGTAGACACACATATCAGAGATAATAATAACACACAACTCAAGACTGCTGTCAATTTGACTCAACACACAGATCTGACACAGGGACAGAGACACTTCATAACACAATGTACAAGAAGAGCTAGATTCTTACGTGTTCCTGTTTGAGTCCTCCATCTTGTATGCTGCTTCATGTTGTTTGGCTCCATTTTGAAGACTCTGCTATCTAAAAAATGCTGGGTTAAAAATCAAAAGCAATCTGGTGGGGAACATGCTGGGTTAATCTGTCATAATAACTGGGTTGCCCAGTTAACCCAACAGTCTGGGTTACATGTTTAACCCAAATGATAACTTGGAAAAAAGGAAAGGCGCTGGAGTCTGTTGCAAGATAACTATTTTATGGCATGAACTGGCGAACATGATTTATTTCTGTTGCGCTTGTTTGCTAAATAAATACACAATCCCAGAATAAAGAAGCTCAAGGTTTACCTTGTGTCATACTCTCTGTCGGACACTGGCGCTCTCCTGTGAAGTGACGTGACACAGTTAAATCACTCCCATTATAATCAATGAAGCTGCCCACAGTGCAAACCCTTCGCTGATTATAACAGACGTGATCTAGTGTATGTCTGCACTCGTCTGAAGCCCTGGCAGACTCGGAATAAGAAAGGTATAATGTGAGAAATAAAGACGTATTAGTGTCTCTACTAGAATAATAATCTTGAGAGAAACACAGTACAAACCTTCAATGAATTCAGGAGGATTCCTCTCAGGAAATGTTCTCTCAGGACTAATTAAATTCCTTTTTATTTAGCCATATTTAATATTTTCTTTAATATTTTATATGATTTGATATGTATTATTTTACTTATTGATATAACACTAACAATAAGGTTCATTAGTTAACATTAGTTTATGACCTTAGTTAACATGAACCAAGAA
Source organism: Abramis brama (assembly GCA_022829085.1). Classification (NCBI taxonomy): domain Eukaryota; kingdom Metazoa; phylum Chordata; class Actinopteri; order Cypriniformes; family Leuciscidae; genus Abramis; species Abramis brama. The sequence continues at coordinate 46,001,386 of CM040773.1, read as the reverse complement.
TGAGCAATACTTCTTCAGCATTTATTAATCTTAGTTAATATTAATTTCAACATTTACTAATACATTATTAAAATCAAAAGTTGTATTTGTGAACATTAGTTAATGCACTGTGAACTAACATGAACAAGCAATGAACAGCTGGATTTTTATTAACTAACATTAACAAAGATTAATAAATACTGTAACAAATGTATTGTTCACTGTTAGTTCATGTTAGTTAATACATTAACTAATGTTAACTAATGAACCTTATTGTAAAATGTTACCTATTTGTAAGAAAGGGTCTGCTGAATGAATAAATGTAAATGAAATGCAATGTATTAAATAACTCTACTTCCTTAAATTCAATGCATCCTCTTTGATCGGTCAGTTCAAACTCAGGAATCGGCATTTTCAAATGGAATTTGAATGGCACAGAGTCTTCGTTTCTGAGTAAGTACATGCAACTTTATTAAAAATAAATAATGTGCCACACACTCTTGTGATAATATGTCTTTGATGCCTGTCCATAGAGAGCTGTCTGTCAGACTACACGTGACAGGACTGACTTTATGAAGGCTCGGAGTCTCCGGTGTCCCACGGCGAGCACGATGGGCGACAGCGCGATGAAGGTGATGTTAGCGATGCGAGCGACGATTAGCAGGAACTGCGTGGAAGATCCGCGGTTATAGTTGAAGTAGTTGACCGAGATGATGCTGGCGCCCCAAGATGAAATGAAGAGGATATTGAGCGCAAAGATCACCTGAGCAAACACATAAAGAAGTATTATTCTGTGATACTGAATTAAAAACAGCCTGGTCTAGTCATGCCTAACCCCTTACTCCACTTTATTGCAGAAACGCTTCTGTTACTCTCTGGAGAAACAAAAACATGAACGAACTTGCTCTCAGCTCCCATGGGACAGTGAACCTACGCTTCCCGCAGGATTGTGGCCATCAGTGAAGATCATTAGTTCAGGAAATTACATCATCATGGTATAATTAAACCTTGGGTCTGGGACTGCTTTGCTTAGCAGGTCTTTTGTTGGTCCTGGAACAACATTCCTATCAACCAGTTGGAATTTTAAACTTGAGGGAACCAAAGAAATCCAAATTGGCCTTTTTCGTTCATGTAACGTTCAGGTCATGTAATATTTTATTATTTTATTAGACATTTAAAATCTCTGCTGAGAAAACGAACCACAACTATTGATGACATTACATTTCACTGGGGGGCGTATCCATTTTTTTTTTATCCGGTAAGTGCATCAATACTGGAGAACTCTAGCTTGGCTGGTTGGTGTTTTAAAGTCCCCCTGTGGGGAAAATCTAGCTGTTGTTTATGTGTCTATGTGGTGTTTTTAATGTGCTTTAAGTCAAACCATGTGTAAATTCATAAGTCGACTCCATTGCTGAGTATTTTCTCCTTAAAACTGCAGTGAACCAAAGACAGTCTCAAAAACACGCTTTGAAATCGCTGGTGTTTCTGACGTCACAAACTACCTTGTAACCAATCAGATCAACGTGTGATCGTCAACCAGTGGATCTCTGAGCTGAGGGAGTGAGTGGAGGCGGGGCTCATTTGCATATTCATAGACCCACGCATACTAAATGAGGCAAGGGTGTCGAGTTACATTCAAGATATTTTAAGGCATGAACATTTATGTTTTTTCAAGGAAAAAACGTTTAAACGTTTTTGGTGTTCAAAGATGAGTTTTAAGGGATTAAAACTATTAACTACAGGGGATTCACTGAAAAGTGAGTTTGCTGAGTAATACAAATTTTTAAGAGAACTTTAACCATAATAATATAATAGAGATATTGGACTGGCATGAGAATCATAGCGATGGATCTTTTTTTAGACAATAAGAACTGTGTTATTCTGGAACGTCCTATTCGGCATGTTGTGCATTTGTGATCTGGTCTTCCAGCAGTTGCTGAAAATAAAGGTACGACTTTTACCCACAGTAGGGTTAGATATAAACACTAAGAGCTGGGATAAGATCATCTTACCTTAGCCGCCCGTCGCTCCGCAGGGATCCCGGTGACGACTGCCGCGTTCTGACTCTTGTTGGCAGCTCTTCTTTTTCGTCCGTGAGTGTACAGCGTTAACAAGGAGCCCAGGTTAGTGATGCTCATCAGGAAGATGGGAATGGATTCATGGATCACCATGGAGGAGGTGGCGAAGGCCAGGCCGCTGTAGGCCGACGGAAAATCCCAGATGCATCCCAACAGTGGCCGAGTGGTGCTGCTCACCAACATCAGCGTCTGAGGAGGGGTCGGAGGTCAAAGGCTTAGTTCACCCAAAAATGAAAATTAGCCCAGATTTACTCACCCTCAAGTCATCCTCTTACGAGGAAAGTAAGTTAAAGCGCAACTTACGCCCACTTGTGACGTCAGAAGTAGCGTAGTGCGTCATGGCGTAGCGTAAATATCAGCAGTGCGTCGCATTTCTCGCATAAGTTGCGCTTAGACTTAAGTCGAATCCATATGTTCGTTTGGCCGGAAGCTAGTTATTTTACTTTTTTAAGTTTTAAATATAGATATTTTTCTTATACAAACGCATCGCTTCACTTCAGAAGGCCTTTATTAACCCCACAGAGGCATGTGGAGCACTTTTATGATGGATAGATGCACTTTTATGATGGATAGATGCACTTTTATGATGGATAGATGCACTTTTATGGACTTCAAAACAGACACAGTCATTCACTGCCATAATAAAGCTTGGAAGAGCCAGGACATTTTGTAATATAACTCAGATTGTGTTCGTCTGAAAGAAGAATGTCATATACACCTAGGAGGACTTGAGGGAGAGTAAATCATGGGCTAATTTTCATTTTTGGTTGAACTATCCCTTTAACCGAAAGGAAACACACAAGTTAAATTAAGCCTGTTGACCAATAAATAGACAGACTGACCTCGGTGGAGTTCTCGTCTCCGTTCTTGGAGAAGATGAACGCTGGGATGGAGTAGATCAGATTGAGGCTCCAGATGAGGCACAAGCCGAATACGAGGGATTTGGGGGGTCCGGGGTGGCCGTGCACGTTCGTGGCGGCCGGGGCGAGTCGACGCAGCGTCTGAAAGTGGAACATGCTCAGAAAGAACGTCGACCAAACGTTTGCAGAGCGGAGCCAAACCCAGATGCCCATCATAAAGCGACACCAGTTTCTATTGAGGAAAACCTGTGAAGAAGGAACAAGGCTGATGATTTCAATTGCTGATGGCAATTAAAATAAATCAAACACACAACAATATCAAACTAGCAGCAGACGATGCTCTCCTTCACCCAGTTAATTTTGGGATTCCGTCGCTCCATCCAAGAATAGGCGACTAAAAACTAGCCCTCATTTCTGGCTGAATAACGAAGCAAGTCCTTAGAAAGGTGCGAGTTGAAATGGAAAAAAACACGAAGATTTCAACTTTCCAGAGAGAACCTGCCTGTAGCATTTTTACATTTGGACCAGTCTCAGCTCTCTCCATGTTTTCAGATAAGGATATTGTAGAGAAGGTTCAGTCAGGGTTTAAACCCGACTGTCTGCTTTGATATAATGCTGATCCTTTTATTCCTGGCTGGGATACAGACTTTTATGGACTAAAGGGAAGGCACTGTTACACCAGCCCAAGCGTTTTACATGTTTCCGCTCTCAAACGCTGGTATAGTCTCCCTCTATATCTGTCAGACCAGCACCTCAACGTTTGTTCCTGGGTCAATCAACACAATTTTGTTTCACATGAACATATGAATAAAGGGTTGAAATGCAGAAAAACGTTTTGCACAACTTACATTCTTTTGCACTTTATTTGTGGCCTCTGGACAATAAAATCCTGCGAGCTTTTTGGCCTATTTTCGTGTGCGGATCTTTTTTCTGATTTTTGAGTTACGCTCCTCAAGAAGTTACTACATTCATCTGTTTGGGACTATTGTTTTGGCGCTACGCCTTTCCATCCCCTTGACATGAACATACGAGAATTAAATTTGGACATAACATCCTTTTACAACCATTCAGCTTTAAAGCTAGCGTTTTTTCAACACCGAACTTTAGCTGGACAATAACTTTATTCTAGAGCTGCTGTAAAGCCAAAACAATCTCTGTTACTGTAATCTCCTGTTATCACTGTAAAGCTGCTTTGAAACATCTATATTGTTAAAGCGCTGTATAAATGACGGTGACTTGACTTAGCGTTTTTTCAACACCGAACCAACAACTGACTTTATAACACACATTTCCCACAATCACACTCCCGTAATTCTCCCGTACCTCCACTCCCATGTCGGAGATCACCAGGAGAGTGTTTCTGGCCAACGACACCATCAGGTTGGAGAAAGCCATGTTGACCAGGATCACATCTGAGCTTCGGATGACTCCCGTATCCCGAAGAAGCCCTTCTCCGACCACTCCGATGACCGCGGTGTTCCCAATGTTCCCAAGCATCACCAGAATGATGTATATGGCGATGTAGAGCACAGACGACGGCGTGCGCTGAGAGGCTTTTCCTTGAGCCGCCATGTTTCACCTGAAAACTGGACAATCCAGTGATCGAAGTGCTTGAGGTTTTTCCAGTATTTATGAAGATTCTCTCGGTGACGTCTCAGTGACCTCATCACCACATATATACCAACCCAACCCAACCCTGGTCCTGCTGGTGAAGGAGAAGATACCATGAGGGGCCGGTGAGATTCCACCAGAGATGCACATGCACTGAGGGATTGACCATTCCCATCAGGCTCATTAAACTCGCGCTAGTTAGCAGCCTAATTCATTAGCAAGCCCACCACGATCCCACAGGGCTTAATATCAACAGTCCAAACAAACTCTTCACTGTTTAGCAATGAATAGCTGATGATACTTCAACAAGCATTTTATTTAAAAAGAAAATCATATTACTATCTTTATTATTATCGTTATTGTTTGGAGGATTGGGAGGAGAGGAGAGTGGGGGGGACGAGAGAAAGGGTAACACTGGACAATACGGTTCATTAGTTAATGTATTAACTAACATGAAGTAACTATGAGCAACACATTTGTTAATCTTTGTTAATGTTAGTGGTAACACTTTAAAATACGGATCCTTCGTTAATGAATAACTACACAGGAACAAATGAGTAACACAATATTAACAATCTAGTAACTACAGTTAACTAACAAGTAACTCTGATTAACGAATTAGTAAGTAATAGCACACAGATTTAAGTGGTAGTTCACTATTAACTAATCAATAACTACTATTTTTTTAATACTTCCCAGAGAACTACTGAATTTTTTACAGATTTAAGTGGTAGTTCACTATTAACTAATCAATAACTACAATTTTTTAATACTTCCCAGAGAAATAATGGAAAAAAATTCACAATTCATGCAAAACTTAATAACTAATGCAGGAAAAATTACTAGCACTAGATTAACATTACTGCTAGATACTGTACACTAATTATCAATATGTAGTAGCGTAGCAGACTTATGATTTGGGAAAGCTGTCAATAATTAGCCTATGCACTGCTGTCTTTTAGAGAACTATTCATAAACTAAATAATTTTTAAGAATTGTTTTTATAAATGCACTTGTCTGGAACACTTACCCTGTGGCCGATTTTCCGGCATTCCTCTGGACTGGCTTTGAATAACTAGACTCATCATGGTGAGTACTGGAACATACTGAGTCATCAGCCATCCAAATACCAGTTATTTTATTATTTAACCTACCTCTCAAAATTGTTTTTATGTTCATATGTATATATATATATATAAATATGTGTGTGTATATATATCCTGTGAATGATTAGATGATTCTACCCTTTCGGGTTGGCTCTTCATTAGTAACTACAGCATGGAATCATGATAACTAGTAATGACTCAAGTGTTAATGCATACTTTTATAGGACTTACAAATTATTTGGATCCGTATTCTAAAGTGAAGATCATGTTAACTAACTAGTAATGACTCAAGTGTTACTACATACCTCTATAGGAACTACTAATTATTTGGATCCGTATTCTAAAGTGAAGATCATGTTAACTAACTAGTAATGACTCAAGTGTTACTACATACTTCTATAGGAATTACTAATTACGTGTTGGACACACGCAATATTGAAAGAGCTTGGTTAACCTACAAAAGCCAAATTTGGCGACTGAGGGGAAACAGGACAGAGCAGCTTCTAAAAGAACATCTGTCTTTTATTGAGTGGACTTACTGGCTGGGACACAAGCACATATATGGTCCTCTAGGTCGTCTTCTGAAAGACATTAGAAGGCATTACAGCAATTAAATATTGTATGCTAGAAGACAATAAATAGTTTTTTTCCAGTTCAGGCATCACATATGTGAAGTTGTTGCATTAAATGGAAATGGTACCAGACGCTTAATAAATAATTATAAAATATATGTTTATAAAAGCTACTTTTTTCATGCCTCATGTTTAAACAAATTTTTCTAGTCATGATTTGTGCAACCAAACACAAGTCATTTCAAGCGTATGAGATATTGTTTGTGAACTTTTAAATACTATACTTTTAGAAAATTTCTTTAGAAGTATGCATTAACACTTGAGTCATTACTAGTTAGTTAACATGATCTTCACTTTAGAATACGGATCCAAATAATTAGTAGTTCCTATAAAAGTATGTAGTAACACTTGAGTCATTACTAGTTAGTTAACATGATCTTCACTTTAGAATACGGATCCAAATAATTAATAGTTCCGATAGAAGTATGTAGTAACACTTGAGTAATTACTATTTATCGTGATTCCATGCTGTAGTTACGGTAAGCCAACCCGAAAGGGTAGAATCATCTAATCATTCACAGGATATATATACACACACACACACACACACACACACATATATATATATATATATATATATATATATATATATATATACATATATATATATATATACATACATACATATCTACATATGAGCAAAGAGACATACATAAAAACAATTTTGAGAGGTAGGTTAAATAATAAAATAACTGGTATTTGGATGGCTGATGACTCAGTATGTTCCAGTACTCACCATGATGAGTCTAGTTATTCAAAGCCAGTCCAGAGGAATGCCGGAAAATCGGCCACAGGGTAAGTGTTCCAGACAAGTGCATTTATAAAAACAATTCTTAAAAATTATTTAGTTTATGAATAGTTCTCTAAAAGACAGCACTGCATAGGCTAATTATTGACAGCTTTCCCAAATCATAAGTCTGCTACGCTATTACATATTTATAATTAGTGTACAGTATCTAGCAGTAATGTTAATCTAGTGCTAGTAATTTGTCCTGCACTAGTTATTAATTAGTTTTGCATGAATTGTGAATTTTTTTCATTATTTCTCTGGGAAGTATTGAAAAATAGTAGTTATTGATTAGTTAATAGTGAACTACCACTTAAATCTGTGTGCTATTACTTACTAATTCGTTAATCAGAGTTACTTGTTAGTTAATTGTAGTTACTAGATTGTTAATATTGTGTTACTCATTTGTTCCTGTGTAGTTATTCATTAACGAAGGATCCGTGTTTTAAAGTGTTACCATGTTAGTTAATAAAAATCCAGCTGTTCATTGTTTGTTCATGTTAGTTCACAGTGCAGTAACTAATGCTAACAAGATTTTAATAAAGTATTAGTAAATGTTGAAATTAGCATGAACAAAGATTAATGAATGTTGTATAAGTGAAGTTCATTATTAGTTCATGCTAACTAATGTTAACTAATGAACCTTATTGTAAAGTGTTACCGGTAAAGATGTTAAATTACTGAATGCCCTAAAACACTCGACACCCCACAGGACATGCGTTTCAAATGTCTTTCTTTTCTCTACCTTTTTCCTTTCTTTCGTCTGTCCTTATATTATTGTTTGTCTTTGTTTTATTTTTATTTGTCGATATGTGTATTTTGTAAAATTTCTGTATGTATTTCTGCAATAAAAAAAGGAAGAAAAAACACACATTTTAAACACGTAGTCACACAGTTATTAAAATTCTCGCATTTTATTTCAATTCTTATGCGACTGTGACTAGATTTCTCTCTCAGAAAATACACATACAAAATACTTTTTTCAAGGCAGTTTAGATCCATACAAGCGGCTTCAGACGATTGGTCAGTTTTAGGCCATTCCCCAAACACCTGATGACATCATCTCCTGCGAGACGAACGATTTGTCCGCTCTCGTTCGCGTTCCCTCTGTCGGTGTCTGTAGGAGTGTGTGTGTTTGGGAGAAACGGACAGCGATGGAGAGGACTCGCTACGACTGCGCCTGGAAGACAGACAGGTGGAACTATTCCGTTTAATTTAATATTCAACAATATTATTGATCTGAGAACTGAACTGAGCTGGACGATGACATCACGGTTTTCTTCAGAGTGGCTATATATATTAATGAACTAAATTAAAAACTTTTTTACAACAAAAATGAACCATCACTGAACTTAAGCTGGACTGTGACGCTACTTTCTTCTGGAAACAAACTTTGTTGCATTATTTTCCTGTTATCTCTGTAAAGCTGCTTTGAAACACTCTGTACTGTAAAAAGCGCTGTATAAATAAATGTGACTTGTCTATTCGGCGTCAGGTTATATATATTCAGGTGTGAATGCTATAGATGAGGGTTACCTGCGTCTGGGAGGAGACGGGATCCAGCGAGTGTTTCGTCGTTCATCACTGCGACTCAGACGCTTCCTACTGAGAGAGAAACGCGAAACACTAGCTATCTAATATCACTAATATCTAATATCACTAATATCACTCTTGTAAAGTCGTGTAGCTCACCGTTCTCGGCTTGTGATCTTTCGACAGGCGTTTTTGAGGGCGAGATGCGACAGCGGAGATTCATGGTTCTTCTGGTTTTCTGCAGGAGTCGCTGAGAGAACGAGAGAATGAACGGACAGCAGAAACATTTATATTTATATATATACTCTGTATATATACAGTCAAACCAAAAAATATTCAGACACCAGATATCATTTGTGATATTGTTTCACTAGTGTGATCAGGACACTATAGCTCATTTATGTAAGTGAGGAGAGCAGAATAAAGTAAACTGTGACATACTACACCCAAACATTCTTCATACAGTGACTACCAGTGACATTATAAAAATGTGTGAACAAAAATGTGAATGAACAAAAAATGATTTGCACAACAAAGCAAATCTTTAACATAAAAACTCGATTTCAATATATGAGAGATACTCATTTTGTATTGAATGCTATTTATTCCATATCTATTCTAGATTATATGAAACATTATTAATCTAATGTAAAGACAACAAACACAATTTAGTGTATAAAAACAAAAAAAACAAAAAATCACAGGACAGGTTTCACTTTTGGAGGCTGGCTCCATTTATTATCAAAACAAATAAATGACAGATTAGGTGCGGGCGAGGGTGAACCTTCGTGCCGGGCTGTACAGCGCGGGCTCGTCAGGCAGCGACCACTCGAGGCCGAGGCCTTATACGGCCTACGCTGTCCTCGCCAGCGTCCTCACCGTTAGGTCCACCAAACCTAGCTCCTGGAGCAAATTGTGAAACTCCTGAAACCCTCCGGAGGGTCTGGTGGACCCGAGTCTGCTCTCCAGAGCATATACGAGTGGTGACTCTCTCGATTAATGCTAATGCTCGATAAACATCTAAAAAAGATGGCCTCCAATGGGTTTCGAAACTTTCGCCTCCGGATTTTGCCTCAATTTCACTCTTGACGCGCGAATTAACAAAGTGGTCAAGCGTATAACTAGCCGTGGCAGGCGCAAATTTTACGCGCTATTCGCGTCCGGTGTGAACGCACAGTCACAGAAGGACGGACAAAACCAGTCAAATATCAACTGAGTTCTGCTCCTATTTTATTACCATTTTCTAAACTATAGTGAATAAACTGATAATGTGAGAAATGTTGAAGGTGTCTGAATGAATGTTGTTTGATTGTATGTATGAACGCACCAGGTTTAGACGCAGGAGAGAAACTGCCCGCCGGCTCGCGTGTCGGGGTGTGTGTTGCGAACGCTTTTCCTCCGGGTTTGCTCGCCAACTTTAAACGTGTTTCTTCCACCTGCTGCTGAAGAGCCGTCAGCGAATCACACCGGAGCGTGTACAGCCGCAGAATACAACAGCTGATCTCAATCAGGTCCTCTTCTGACACCCCGAACAACAAGAACCAGGGCGGCTGCTTAGGCAGAGGGATCTGACCATGTTTAAAAAACATTCAGAACTTAAAGGAGTAGTTCACTTCAGGATTAAAATGTCCTGATAATTTACTCTCCCCCACGCCATCCAAGATGTTCATGTGTTTCTCTCTTCAGTCGAACAGTAATGAAGGTTTTTGAGGAAAACATTCCAGGATTTTCCTCCATATAGTGTCTTCAATGGGGTCCAACGGGTCGAAGGTCCAGATGTGAGTTTCAGTGCAGCTTCAAAGTCTCGAAATCGTTCAAAGTTCAAAGACTTCAAAATCGTCTGACATCGTTGTTTTACCTTTTATTTATTTATTTTGTAAATGGTGTTTGACTCAGTCTTTGCACGGCTTTTTAAACACTGGGTCGGTTCTTCCGCCTACGTCACGCTTGACCTTTCAACCTGATTACGTAATGTGTGTCTCATCACAGCTAGTGCAAGACCAGCATCTGTGGTTAAAAGTATATAAATGTTTATGTTTTGTTATAAAATGTCCGCTGGTTTGTCTAGATGAGACTCTTATTCCTCGGCTGGATTGTGTCGAGACTTTGAAGCTGCACTGAAAATCACATCTGGACCTTCGACCCGTTGGACCCCATTGAAGACACTATATGGAGAAACATCCTGGAACGTGTTCCTCAAAAACCTTCATTTCTGTTAGATGAAGAAAGAAACACATGAACATCTTGGATGACGAGGAGGAGAGAAAATTATCAGGAAATTTTATTCCTGAAGTGAACTACTCCTTTAATGGGAACGTTAGCAAAATGTTCTTAGAACTTATTTTTGTTACATGCTATGTGTGTGAAGGTCAGGTTTAATAGTTAAAAACCATAAAATTATCTAAATAATACGTCAGCAGAAACATGTGATTCACCTGTAAAACTCTTGCAGAAAGAAAGATACACGCACATGCAACCGTTTCAGCACTAAACCTCAAAAACACATCAGTCCTCAAGCTGTCGTTCATGTAGTTCCTGGAGAAACACAGACGGACCGTTACAACACAAGTGAGTGTTTTCATCACAATGTTTAGTTCCGGATCTCACCAGGCTATCTGAAGCAGTCTGGTGTTCTTCTCACACTCCAGGACCTGGAGATACACCATGATCACCTGCACAGGTAACACACAGACATGGGCAGTATTTCAATTAAATGTATTTTAAATACGTATTTAATTACTTTAGTGTATTTTGTCATTTGTATTTTGCAGGTGTGGAAAAAATAAAATGTAGTTTGTAACAAAATATTTTGAGGGAGTGTATTTAGAGTATTTCAAATACTTAAATACTTAAGAAAAATCACCATATGCTTATCACCATAGTAAATGATTTTGCCATATTTTCGGTCTGATGTTGGCAATGGCAATGTCCAGGTTAGATGCACGAAAATCACGTGACACCCTGTAGACTGGGCTCTCTCCAAGAAGTGAATGAGTTTTGAACACAGGAGAAGAAGTGGCGCTGCTCCTCTTAAAAACGGCATTAAAGGGTTAGTTCACCCAAAAATGAAAATTCTGTCAGTAATTACTCTCCCTCATGTTGTTCCAACCCCGTAAGACCTTCGTTCATCTTCGGAACACAAATTAATATATTTTTGATTAAATCTGAGAGCTGTCTCACTCCTCCATAGGCTTCTAAGACATTATAACTTGCTGGCCCAGAAAATGTATTAAAGACATCGTTAATATAGTCCAAGTGACTCCAGTGGCTCAATCTTAAGTTTATAAAGCGACGAGAATACTTTTTGTGCGCAAAACCCCCCCAAAATAACGACTTTATTCCACTATTAATTTCCTTCTCTCTGGGCCTCGAGTTATTTCACATAGTGTTTTAGCGCAGCGCGTCTGTGTTGCACGTCACCACGCAGGCTCACTATTGGCCGACGCTGGTCATGTGTGTGATGCGTGTGACATACAACACAGATGCGCTGCGCTAAAACACTACGTGAAAAAACTCGAGGCCCAGAGAGAAGGAAATGAATAGTGGAATAAAGTTGTTATTTTGGGGGGGGTTTGCGCACAAAAAGTATTCTCGTCGCTTTATAAACTTAAGATTGAGCCACTGTAGTCACTTGGACAATATTAACGCTGTCTTTAATACATTTTCTGGGTCAGCAAGTTATAATGTCTTAGAAGCCTATGGAGGAGTGATCCAGTGCTCAGATTTAATCAAAAATATCTTAATTTGTGTTCCGAAGATGAACGAAGGTCTTACAGGGTTGGAACAACATGAGGGTGAGTAATTACTGACAGAATTTTCATTTTTGGGTGAACTAACCCTTTAAGATTATTGTGGGAGTATTTTTGTATTTTCAAAATACTAATTACTTGTATTTTATTTAAATACATTTTTCACATCAGTATTTTGTATTTTATTTTGTTACATTTCATGAGCCAGTATTTGTAGTTTGTAACAAAATAGTTTTTGATGTATTTGTGCCCACCTCTGGTAACACAGCATGAGGCCAGAACGCAAATGCTGCAAAATGCGTCACAATTTTAGAAATTACACAACTTACATCATGTACATCCTAAATTGTAACACTGAAACAGCATTTTCTGTGAAACTACTTTAAAACAATACGTATTTGTTATTATGTGCACTAGAAAACTCTATACAAGAAAACACAAGAACAAAAGTCATTGGACTACAACTTTGAAAGGTTTACGAGAACATGCTATGTAACGCAATAATGAACGTTAAATGTTGGGCTATACTATTCGTTTCGGTTACACTTTATTTCGATAGTCCACTTCAGACATTCTACTAACTATAAGTAACTTTTCAACTACATGTCAACTCACTCTCATTAGTGAGTCTCACTCTCACTCTCACGACGTATACCTGGGCATTTAAAATCCGCACTGTGCAAAAGATGGAGTTGAACGTAAGACACAAAGTATAACTTTGTCTTTAACGGGCGTTATTGTGTTACTCATCTTCGTAGTCAATCAACGACACTTTGAAAGAGAATTTGTTACAGTAACGCAATAATGAATGTTAAACGCCCAGGTATACTTTGTGTCTTATGTTCCACTCCATCTTTCACACAGTTGAGCAATAAGCGGAAAAAAAATAGTATAGCCCAACATTTACTGTTCATTATTGCTTTAATGTAGCATGTTCTCGTAAACCTTACAAAGTGTCGTCCAATGACTACACAGATGAGTAACAAAATAACGAACATTAAAGGCCCAGGTGTGCGTTGTGTTTTGGTTCCACTCCGTCGCGCACACAGTGCTAATCTCCTGGCTGCACGCAGATTTACGCGGACGTTATGAAAATGACATCATATGCACTGTCTGTGAGATGGAGCTGAATGCTTTGGGCTGAACTTGCGTGAAAAGTATGTTTCCGGCCTGAAATGTGGCAAATGAGCGTGTAAAGACCTTGTGTGGGTGTTTGATGTGGACGCAGAAGCCGAGCTCCTTCAGCACGCGCCGCTCCGCTTTGATCACTTGACTCTTGCGGCTGACGTAGCCGTCGTCCAACAGCAGGGGGCAGAAAGGCCTGACGGAGACAGCGAAGCGTCAGAACACACTCCAGACTCACGCTGTAACGCTCTAACGCTCGTTACCTGTTTCCCGCGGCATGCTTGAGGTGGTGGAAGACGTTCAGGACGTCCCTTGCGCGCCGCGGCTCCTCCTCGATCTTAGACGCGAGCTGAAGACACGCCACGGCGACCGTCTGCGGCATCATCACGAGAGGGTTAAAGGTTAAAGGTCATGCATGAGAGTGGCGGACAGCTAGTTTAGAGATAGCTCACCTCCGCACAGTGTCTCACGAATGATTTACAGTAGAAGAACCGATGGAACAGGATCTGGGCCGTTGCCATGGCGACCTGACAAAACATCGTAAACAACTGTGTTTTCATGATAATCAGGGATGTATAATATTAAACTAGCATTGAAATCAACGACAGACTGATATATTAGCCAGGCTTATTTAAAACTCATACAGGCCGGTTGCATGAACCTCTAAGACTAGTCTTAGAAGTTAGACATCACATTCTTTTCTTTAAGACTGTCCATAGCTTTTTTAAGTCAGTTACATAAAACCGTAGATTAGTCTAATTTGATACTGAAAACTAAGACTGACTGCCCTTAACTAACTGCAGGTGGGTCATACTAGAACTTAAGACATCAGCTGTGTCCGAAACCGCTCACTCGTTCACTAATTAGTATCCTATAGTGTATGACATTTGACATATTGTGTATGACATTATGACATTTGCTATATATATGCTATATGTATAGGGAACAGTTTCGGATTACCATAATGGCTATGTTTATGCAACCGGCCCCAGTTAAGTTACTTTTCATATTCAATTCAAGGACTAAGTTGTAAGGCTAGTCTAAGCCGTTTCGGCAACCAGCTACTGAAATGTTCCCTATATGCTTAGTGAAACAACAACATCTGGTCTTAGACTGGCCAGGGTGGGGTTTAGACCAGCTAACAAGAACCTAAAACCCCTAAACCCGAACTAGACCGGTTTGGCCAATCTGAGAGCCAGCTGACCAGTTTAATCAGGTTTAAAACCTTTTTTTTTTCACTGAAGGGAATCGTGTTGACAGGTAGTTGCTAGGCAACATAAAACCGCGCGAACCTGAGGCAAACGGAGCAGAATTCCCGCGTTCTGGATCATCTCACACATCCGATTACGTAGCTGCTCCTCCGTGCGCGCGGACAGCCCGTGAGCGCGCGATGGGCTGCAGTGCACGCGCTCGAGGGGCAACAGGCAATTCTCCAGCGTGAGCGCGACACCCGAGTAGATTTTTCCCGCGATTATGATCCCGTCACCGGGCAGAATCAGTCCCGCGGCCGCCGCCATTTTGATTTTCACGCGGATGTACATACCGTTCAACACGCCCACAGCGCCATCTGCAGGACTGAGGGAGCCAACGCAAATATAAAATTCTTCAAATCAAAAATTCTTCATAAAGTGGACTAACAGTAAAGTTAAAAAAATTGCTATACCTTTTTTTTTACCACAGACTGAACAAAATGAAGCATTGCTTGGTAATTGGTTGAGCTAAACTGGTATTAACTGTAGTTAAATTTAACAGCTGACAGATTTTCAACTTTGATATTCAAAATTCATTTGTGAGACAGTCTAACAGAAGGACGGACAAAACCAGTTCATAACTCTGAGTTCTTGTCATATTTTATTACCATTTTCTAAACTAAAGCGAATAAACTGTGATAATGTGAGAAATGTTGAAGGTGTCTGAATAAATTTTGGTTTGACCTTATAATAAATATGATTATCATAAATCCAACTAAAAAGGGATCGTTGTATAGGTAATATAGTTACTACTACTACAATAAAACAGATAACTTCGTGTTTGCAACCAAATAAACAGATCAACATTTTGACAGTTTTAAAGAGTATTTTATTGCGGTTTTACAGTAGGAACAATAATTGTTCACTGAACATTGTCCACATATGGTTCTCATTCGGTTATTTATGGGAACATTCTGGGAATCAACATTGTTGGCTGGGTGTGTGAGAGCCAGAAACATTAAGAAAATAGTTTAATACATTATAAACAAGAAACACAATATACACCAATTCCCTCAAAACATACACAAAATTAGAAGAATAAACATTAACATTAGTAAACTGTTTAGTTATTTTGGCAGATTATCATTGTAATAAAAGTGTATTTTATTGAGATGTGTGAAATAATATGAAATAATGAAACACTCATCAAATTATTTAAAAGGTTCTTCTCTTTAATACTGCAGTTCAAGCCTCAACATCTCAGTTATCTGGTAAAGAATTATCACTAAAATCAATCCAGTGATAAGAGTGAAGATGTTGTTTTACACTCGCTAGGTGGCAGTAGACACACACATCAGAGATAATAATAACACAACTCGGATCTGAAACACCGTAAGTGTGTGTGTGTGCAGCAGTGGAGCTTTTAGGTGTCAGGATGGGATTGCATGAGGTTTTCACAACTGTCAATCATAATTTTTTTTTACATTAATTTGAATTATTAATTTCGTTAGTCAGTGCTCATTTCAGCTGCATAAGTACAGTTAAACTACCAGTAAAAAGTTTTGGATCGGTACGATTTGTAATGTTTTTAAAAGAAGTCTCTTCTGCTCACCAAGACTGCATTTATTTGATAAATAATAATAAAAATATTGTGAAATATTATAAAAATGTGAAACAATAAAAAAAAATAGTTTAACAGTTATTTTTAATTGCAGTTAAAATAAATGCAGCCTTGGTGAGCAGAAGAGACTTCTTTTAAAACTGTAAAAATCTAACTCATCCAAAACTTTTGAACGGCAGTGTAGTTGAGTACGGAATCCAGTTCAGGTTTTACATTTCCCTGTAAAGTGTGTGTTAAGTGTGTTATGTGTGTTACGTGCGTATTAAGTATATTAAGTGTGTGTTAAGTGTGTTATGTGTGTTACGTGCGTATTAAGTGTGTGTTAAGTGTGTGTTAAATGTATGTTAAGTGTGTGTTAAGTGTGTTAGGTGCGTGTTAAGTGTGTGTTAGGTGCGTGTTAAGTGTGTGTTAAGTGCATGTTAAGTGTGTGTTAAATGTATGTTAAGTGTGTTAAGTGCGTGTTAAGTGTGCGTTGAGTGCATGTTAAGTGCATGTTAAGTGTGTGTTAACCCTCTGAGGTCTGAGCTGTTTTCTGGGCCCTGGAGGTGTTCTGACATGCTCTGACATTTCTGGTTATTTCTGTTACTTGTGACATTTTCATGGCTAAAGTCTAATTACACTGTATTCAGCACAAACTCTGCTACAATAATATATCAGCAGCATGTATGTAAAAGTTTGTAGTTTTGAGATAATGACATTTATGCGTGGTTTTTGAAAATACAAAAAAAAATTCTCACTGAAATAAGGCCATGAAACCCATACTGATTATTTCTTCACAAGACTTTTGAAAATTGTATGACGTAGCCTAGAATATTTGCTGCAAAACTATGTGAAAATCACCCTGACTGCTCATTCAGATAAGACAATATATTGATTTAAAAATTTTACGACGTGTTTTGTGTGAAAAAGCCTTATGCGAGAGCTCATTAATATGTAAGCTTTTCTCACCTGAGAAAGACAAAGAACCTCCCCTAACGGCCCTATTAGGAGCTATCAGGCCCCTATCATTCTGAGCAACCTTGCACAATACTGTAAATGAGGAGATTTAAAAAATAATGGCTTTTAAATTGTTTGGATTTATTTACAACACAACATAATCCAAAGATACACAACAAATGCCAAAAAAGCACTTCAAAGACAGAGACCTTTGTGCCATTCCTAAAAACATTGTACATACCTTTCATTTCCAAGATTTTCACTTTACCATGTTCACGTACTGAGACTCATGTGAATGTTGAAGTCCTCAGTGGCATCTGGGACCTGAAAAAAAAAAAAGTGAACATACTGATATCAAGAGAAAGGCCTGCACGATTTTGGAAATAAATATTAGATTTTTCTGGTTAAAATTGCTTTTTAAAATTCCTTTTTAAAATTCACAGAATACACACACACACACACGTTTCCAACGATATATAATATAATGAACACCAGGTTTGTTGTGCCTTGTAGGCATAAGGTATATGCGCAGTGCGGATAAAATAATAATAACAACTAGATTAAAAAGTTCGTCGAGACAAACTTTAAGTTGGCTTGAGAAAGCTGGACCAGAAAGTTTGAAGAAGTTAAAAGTAGTTTGGAGTTTAAAGTAGTTTCAAGTTTAAATTAGTTTAAAGTTTAAATTAGTTAGAAGTTTAAAATAGTTTAAAGTTAAAATTAGTTTGAAGCTTAAATTAGTTTAAAGTTTAAATTAGTCTAAAGTTTAAATTAGTTTGAAGTTTAAATTAGTTTAAAGTTTAAATTAGTTTAATGTTTAAATTAGTTTAAAGTTTAAAGTATTTTAAAGTTAAAAAGTTGTTGGGGGTTTTCTAGTGGGTTGCTAAGGTGTTCTGGGTGGTTGCTAGGCAGTTGCTAGGGTGTTCTGGGTGGTTGCTAGGCGGTTGCTAGGGTGTTTTTGGTGGTTGCTAGGGTGTTCTGGGTGGTTGCTATGGTGTTGCTAGGTTGTTGCTAGGGTATTCTGTTTGGTTGCTAGGGTGTTCTGGGTGGTTGCTAGGGTGTTGCTAAGCGGTTGCTAGGGTATTTTGGGTGGTTGCTAGGGTGTTGCTAGGCGGTTGCTAAGGTATTTTGGGTGGTTGCTAGGCGGTTACTAGGGTGTTTTGGTGGTTGCTATGGTGTTGCTAGGCGGTTGCTAGGGTATTATGGGTGGTTGCTATGGTGTTGCTAGGGTATTCCAGGTGGTTGCTAGGATGTTGCTAGGTGGTTGCTAGGGTGTTTTGGTGGTTGCTATGGTGTTGCTAGGTGGTTGCTAGGGTGTTCTGGGTGGTTGCTATGATGTTGCTAGGTGGTTGCTAGGGTGTTTTGGTAGTTGCTATGGTGTTGCTAGGGTATTCTGGGTGGTTGCTAGGGTGTTGTTAGGGTGTTCTGGGTGGTTGCTATGGTGTTACTTGGTGGTTGGTAGTTGTCACAGATGGTTACTATGGAGTTTGTATAGTTCTTAGCATGATCTTGGTATGATTTAGCACTTAACTAATCGCTATTAGCATGTAGCTATTCACTGCTAGCATGTGTAGCATGTTGGAAGTGCTGTTTGCTAGCATGAGTCAAAAGAGCCAAACCTCATCTCTATACAATGTTCTGATACAGAGATATAGGTCTTGCAAAATGGTTGCTAGGGTACTCAAGTTTGGTTGCTATGGAGTTGCTTGGGAGCTGGGAGCTTTATACGTACGAAGTTTAAAGTGGTTTGAAGTTTAAATTAGTTTACGAGTTTTTGAGTTTTGAGTTTATAAGTTTAAATGAGTTTAGAGTTTAAGTTTAAATGAGTTTAGAGAGTGTGTGTGTGTATGTGGGTTCACACACACACACACACACACACACACTCAGAGTTTATGAGTTTAGAGTTTATAAGTGTATAAATGGATGAGTTTATAAGTGTACACGTTTTTGAATTTGGTTTGTAAGTTTAAATGAGTTTTGAGTTTATAAGTTTAAATGAGTTTACAGTTTATAAGTTTAAATGAGTTAAAGCTTAAGTTTGAAGTTTAAAGAAGTTTAAAGTTTATATTAGTTTGAAGTTTAATTTAGTTTGAAGTTTAAAGTAGTTTAAAGTTTAAAATAGTTTGAAGTAGATAGATAGATGAGTTGATTAGTTTAATTGAGTCTCATTGGCTAATATAGTATATAGAACGGCAGTTTGAATTAGTCTTCAAGGTATTTTGATTTGAATTTTCGTCGGTTGGCCAGTTTGAATCTAGATTTGAATTTTTTAGAACTCCCCAATGTAAGTCAATGGGAGTTTTTCCGAGTTTTGATCGGCAATATTAGGAAAACCGTAAGTCCGATCAGTCTGAAAAGATATAGCAACTCAAGTCAGAATAGTCTGAAGGTCTGAGCCGAGTTTGGAGTATGTAGAGTTAAAGCTCTAGGAGGAGATAGGGGATAAATTTTTAGTAAGAAGAATAATAATAATAATAATAATAAGTTTAAGTACAATATCAGAAAGTTGGCTCTCTCAAGCCAACTTAATAAATAACCTATAGCAGCCTATAAATCTTCCAAAAGAAGCTAGAGAAAAATATATTGATTATCATGTTACTTCAAATGTTTCCATCCGTTATGATGATATGAAATGAGATAATAATAAAAACATGAAGCCGTTTGGTGCGTTTTGCTTTCATCCAAAATATGATACATTCAAACGCGATCGCTTGCAAAATATGATACATTCAAACGCGATCACTCTCAAATATAAAACATTATGGTTACCATAAACATATCTATGTTTGAGCAGATATCCACAAACACAGTAAACACATATGATACATTCAAACGCGATCGCTTGCAAAATATGATACATTCAAACGCGATCGCTTGCAAAATATGATGCATTCAAACGCGATCACTCTCAAATATAAAACATTATGGTTACCATAAACATATCTATGTTTGAGCAGATATCCACAAACACAGTAAACACGGGTCTAAATATTATAATATTCCCCATATATCTAGCAACAGTTCAGCTGCAACGTGACATTTATGCAACAATAACAAACTAGGCTATGTAAGAATTTCTTACCTTATCTTTCTTGTCTTCAAATCGCGTTCTTCTTCTTCTGAGGTAGCCTAAATCCAATGTAAGCTCAGGCACGTCTTTCAAACTCGACGAAAAGTGAAGTGAAGTGTTTTGTTGTTGAGGTAACGAGCGCGTTCGCGTTCCATGTGGAGATTTGCATGTGAATATCTTTTGCGCGAGTAGGCGTGGCCAAATTAACTGTAATGAGCAAGCGTTTGAGAAGCTGGACATCTTGTTGGTTTTATACAAATTACTTAAACAGAGAATATTTGTTTTCGTTTTGAATCCGATCATTTAAAAGTACACACTTAAATGTTTATAAAGGTATATGGCTCATAAATGTGTGACAAGTATTCGCTGAGTTTTGTTTCAGTTTATAGACGTGCTCAAGAAAAAAAAGTTCACCGCGACAGAGAGGCAGAACGCACACCCTGTTTATTTTCTTTATTTTACAAAAGCACAATGTTTTGATTTGATTGTAAGTGGACACATACAAAAGGAGAAATATCACAGATTCTTTTTTTATATTTCTTTTTTCTGTATGACCATAAATGATGGAGTAATTTAAGTTTATAGTGCTACAATGTGGAGAAAATCCGGCAAAACGCGTCGGCGCGTTTGTCGACCTCAGAGGGTTAAGTGTGTGCCGTGCAGCAGAGCCCCTCACCGCGCCCACTGCGGTACACCGGCGACACACACACACGGCTGCCGCAGCTCAGATGCGTTAGCCGCGTGGACAGTGTGTGTGATGGCAGATACACTGAGCAGAACAAAGGCTGATCTTCATTCTTCCAACTCACCCAGTAGCCCAGAAGCCCCGCCCCCTGCCCCTGCCAATCAACCTGCACCAGGCCCCGCCCTAATGGGGTCAACTGGAGGTCAGCAAGCGGCGGGAGAACTGAAACACACACATTACTAATCAACACTCTTAATTAGCATAAACAGGAAGTGTGTCAATATCAAACAGTTGAAGTACCTTCAGGTGTGCAGGCTCGGACTGACAGCGCCCTCTGCTGGCCGGAGGAGTGCAGCGCAGTCACAGTGATCAGGTACTCGGTGAGTGGGCGGAGCTGAGTCAGGAGGGCGGAGCTCTGATGGGGGGGCAGAGTCACAGTCCGGACCGGGCCGCTGGGAATCTCTCCGTACTCCACGCGGTACTTTACCTGCTCAGGCTGGACCGGACTCTGGACCGGACTCTTAACTGGACACTGGACCGTACTCTGGACCGTACTCTGGACCGGACTCTGGACCGGACTCTGGACCGGACTCTGGACCGTACTCTGGACCTGCTCAGGCTGGACCGTACTCTGGACCGGACTCTTAACTGGACACTGGACCGTACTCTGGACCGTACTCTGGACCGGACTCTGGACCGGACTCTGGACCGTACTCTGGACCTGCTCAGGCTGGACCGTACTCTGGACCGGACTCTTAACTGGACACTGGACCGTACTCTGGACCGGACTCTGGACCGTACTCTGGACCTGCTCAGGCTGGACCGGACTCTGGACCGGACTCTTAACTGGACACTGGACCGTACTCTGGACCGGACTCTGGACCGGA
Organism: Abramis brama; assembly: GCA_022829085.1. Lineage (NCBI taxonomy): Eukaryota > Metazoa > Chordata > Actinopteri > Cypriniformes > Leuciscidae > Abramis > Abramis brama. The sequence continues at coordinate 45,979,540 of CM040773.1, read as the reverse complement.
CTCTGGACCGGACTCTGGACCGGACTCTGGACCGGACTCTGGACCGTACTCTGGACCTGCTCAGGCTGGACCGTACTCTGGACCGGCTCAGGCTGAACTGGAGTATGAACCGGACACTGGACCGGAGTCTGGACCGGACACTGAACCGGAGTCTGGACCGGACACTGAACCGGAGTCTGGACCGGACACTGAACCGGAGTCTGGACCGGACACTGGACCGGACTCTGGACCGTACTCTGGACCTGCTCAGGCTGAACCGTACTCTGGACCGGACTCTGGACCGAACTCTGATTCGGACTCTCGACTGGACTCTCGACCGGACTCCAGCTCACACGCAAGCCACCTGGACTCAAGTCCGACACCGTCACGCTTGCTGGACCGAACCGCTCTGGAACCAGTGAAACTCGCTTTACTAACAAACATCACATTCTTATATTCATAACTGCAGTTTACAGCTGATATTAACATCTGTCTCCGGTGCAAATATTTATTTAGGGAATTTTTTGTAATTATTGAGTAATTACTAGCACTGTCAACTTTTGAACATATATTTAAAAAAAAAAAAAAATGAATATAACTGTAGTAAAAAAATAATTTAATTTAATTTCAGTAATTTATTTCACAAGATGTACATAAATTGCTGAAATTAAATAAAAATGTTCTTACTACATCTTTTATGTATCTTGTGTGCAGGATTCAATTACTTAATGTATTAGTATTTGCATCAAAGATACATCCTAGGATGCGCTGGGACACAGGTGACACAGGTGATACAGGTGACCTAGGTGACCCAGGTGACCCAGGTGACACAGGTGACACAGGTGATACAGGTGACCCAGGTGACCTAGGTGACACAGGTGACACAGCTGACACAGGTGACCCAGGTGACAAAGGTGACCCAGGTAACACAGGTGACCCAGCTGACCCAGGTGACCCAGCTGACCCAGGTGACACAGGTGACACAGGTGACCCAGGTGACACAGGTGACCCAGGTGACCCAGCTGACCCAGGTGACACAGGTGACACAGGTGACACAGGTGACCTAGGTGACACAGGTGACACAGCTGACACAGGTGACCCAGGTGACAAAGGTGACCCAGGTAACACAGGTGACACAGGTGACCCAGGTGACCCAGCTGACCCAGGTGACACAGGTGACACAGGTGACCCAGCTGACCCAGGTGACCCAGCTGACCCAGCTGACCCAGGTGACACAGGTGACCCTTCCCCTTACCTCGGATGAATTATTATTTTATTTTTTTGAAAAATGTAGTGTTCATCGGAGGGATCCAAGACCCCAGGAATTTTGTTGCACTTGAACCACGAATACACACACAAAAAATGTAATGGATTCGAGTTTTGTGGTTGAAATTTAAAAAAGTAACAAATCCTTCCCTCGCAGGTCAATTTGTCCCCCTTAGGAATGAATGGAATGTGAGGAATGCTTCAGTACACGCAGAAAAACCTAAAAATGCTCAAAATTCAAACTAAAAATGCTAAAACTTTACCAAATTAAGCAATAAGCCCCTTGAAGCCGTGTTTTACAGTGGATGTAGAACAGCTGAGGGCCGTTGTTAGACTCGCCGCGGAGTAAAAACCCCCTTAGCTGTTCTAAATCCACTGTAAATCACAGCTTCAAGGGGCTTATTGCTTTTATAAAACGGTTACTCCATAAAAATATTAATATTTATTTTATTCATAAAATAAACAACAGCAACAAAAAATATAACTTTATAACACATTTATTCCTACGCCAAGAAATGTAGTTCCAAAGAGGTTGCTAAGCAACACATGCAGCAACAAAGCATCACAAACTGCAGTTGCGCAGTAACACTAATGTAATGCGGTCACAGGTGTGTGTTTGTGTAACACTAATGTAACGCGGTCACAGGTGTGTGTTTGTGTAACACTAATGTAACGCGGTCACAAGTGTGTGTTTGTGTAACACTAATGTAACTAATGTAACGCAGTCACGGGTGTGTGTTTGTGTAACACTAATGTAACGCGGTCACGTTTGTGTAACACTAATGTAACGCGGTCGCAGGTGTGTGTTTGTGTAACACTAATGTAACGCGGTCACAGGTGTGTGTTTGTGTAACACTAATGTAACGCGGTCACAGGTGTGTTTGTGTAACACTAATGTAACGCGGTCACAGGTGTGTGTTTGTGTAACACTAATGTAACGCGGTCACAGGTGTGTGTTTGTGTAACACTAATGTAACGCGGTCACAGGTGTGTGTTTGTGTAACACTAATGTAATGCGGTCACAGGTGTGTGTGGAGTCATTTACAACGGCTTCGAACGTGGCTCAACCAATCAGAATCAAGGACTGGAACTATCCGTTTTATAAAAATGATTTTATAATGTCTACATGTGAATCTGAATGAATACTGAACTGACTTTAGGACCCAGCGGAACAGCTCATTTGCTCCATATAGAGCTATAAGGCCATCTAGTGGCAAGAGTTATGAAATATCATGTTATATTATTATTATCCACAAGAGGTCGGCAAAGACACCCAATGTAAGATATTTAGAACTGAATTAAAAGGGTTATGCATGAAATGCATTTTTAATTTAAGTAGAAAGAATATGAGGAATGTGCTTCTAAATGACTATTTATTTATTATTTATTCATTAAATCTAGTCATTTAAAGGTAAATAAATAAAAAAATAACAAACAATCTCCAAAAATAAAAAAATAGAAAAATATTATCAAAATATTAAAAAAAGAAAAAAGAAGAAGAAGTATAATTTTAGGGCTTTGGGTCATTTTGACCCGCGAGGGAAAGATGAAGGTTATTCAGAAGGTGTGTGTGATCGTCCGCTCACCGGGCAGAGTCCTGAAGCTCACGCTGAGGTTTCTCCTGTAGGGGATGCTGTGGTCAGGAACGAGCCAGGCGGTGTAGGGTGTGTCGGGCCACAGGCCGGTGAGTTCGGCCCAGCTGGAGTTTCCTGGAACAGTGAGGGTTGTGTGTGTGCCATCTGATGGGTCAGGCTTGTAGTGAAGACCGAAGGTTCCCAGATCTGAGCCGAACACCGGCCGCCACTGCAGAACAACACTGGAGGAGCCAAGCACACACACCTGCAGACGCTCAGCACGGAGCAGCTCTGACACACACACACACACACCACTGTGAGCGGGGACACACTAAACCTGCTCCATCACACTATACACTCTCAGAAGAGAAGGAGCAAAAGCTGTCACTGCAGTGGTGTTCTTTCACGAGGTACTAATACACACCTTTAATGTGCGAATAAACACTTTTGAAAGTGTACCACCCTAGTGACCAGTCCAGTGCCTCTCTCACCTATGATGGCCTCCCTCAGGTCCTCTGTGATGGTGCTGATGTCATTAATGTCCACAAACCACAGGTGTGTGTCGATAGGCGGAGTCACCACACGCCGCAGCAGCTGGTAGTTTCCATGTCCGATTGACACGACCAGTACAGACACGCCCACTTGACGCAGCTCCGCCATTGGTCCGTCCACCGGTCCTGGCTCCACCCCGTCCGTGAGCCAGAGGAGGACTGTGGGCGGGGCTTTGGGCTGAACAA